>CM049934.1:18809141-18986641 GCA_027405835.1 Asclepias syriaca
TAGATTTTATGGGAGTTTATAAAATTGATTTATTTAGAGTGTCAATACCTAATCTGGCCAAGATCCACTTAGGAGTTAATGTTTTGATCCCTCCCTCTTTCTCTCTCTCTCTCCCTGCTTGATTATATATATATATATATATATATGGGAGATTTCCAATATGTACAACTTGCATTAATTAAGATTATTAATATACTATATGATGAATTTCCAGGAAAACAGCATTTTGATCTGCATGGAAATATGGGTATATATATATATATATATATATATTTGAAAGGAGAAGTATTTCTAGGATCTCGTCCATTACTAGAAACAATGTGCAGAGTGGAGAACAAGAAAATACATATGGGAGTAGTTATTTTTCCGCAAAATCATGAATAATATAGTTTTAGAATAAAGATTATATTAGTCTTAGAAATTCTCTGCAAATCAAAATAATAATAATAATAATTGTAATTTATTGAAATTAAAAATATTTTAGTCGTTATATCTAAGAATTCATCACTTTTCAAGATTATATAAAACTATTAATTAAGTTACGGGTCAAATTATAAAATAAAATATATATATATATATAGAGAGAGAGAGAACAAGAAGGGTTAAAAGTATTGTGTATGAAAATTCAAAATAAAATAATTTAAAAAAATTAAAAAAATCAGACATTGAGTTTATACTTTTTTTCATTTAGATGCCACATAGGAGACAAGAAATCACAATCAAAATTATCCAAATAATTAAAAATTTGAGAGAAATTCACCATTAACTTTTAAAATAAATTCAAATCCTTAAACTTTGCTAGACATCATATGTATAAACAAAGTGGAATAAATTTTGTTTGTCTTAAAAACTACAATCAATTGAAGTGACCGAGTGCTTAATTACGTACGTAATTGAAAATGACAAAGGAAATGGCACTTAAACAATATTTTTTAAAAGCATTTTCAGTATTTTACGTTTAAACACAAAATCTATTCAATTAATTATATATATATATATACATATAGACGGAGAGATTGATCGTATTTTAATAAATTAATTCAAATTTATATGTTTTTTTAATTTCTTTAAAAAAATTTAAATTAAACGAGTGTTTATATATATATATTTATATATATAATTGGGGCTGCCGGTTTATAAGAAGAAAAAGGAAAAGAGAAATAATAAGAAAGAAAAATGAAGGCAATAATTAGGTGCACCGCATCCTTTGGTAAATTGTTACACTAGACGGCAGACACGTCATCTGCGGGATTACCCACACCGACACGGAAAAGCTGAGTGAAGTGGACCCACGTGTCCACAAGCTTTCCAAAGAAAATCTGCTCCCCAAATAAAATTTAATAAATAAATAAGAGTCGCAATCTGCATGTGCCGCCTCTCTCTCTTACATCAAAAATTTAATAAATCATTCTCTGAATTTTTTTAATTTTCTTATTTAATACACTCTCCCTTTTATTTTCATGTATTTAATATTTCATAAAATTTAATAAAAAAATATAATTAAATTAATAAAATTTATACTTATAATTTTAAAATATTATTAGTTTATAATTATAAATTTTTCTTTTATGTATTCATTATAAAAAAAAAAAAAAATTGAAAGAAAGAAAAAAGGAAAAAAATTGAAGATGAAGCCTTTAATAATGTTTACCTAAAGGGGAAAGCTGATAGAATGATTGACGCGAATTAATTCTGGTCGAAACCCTGTCCGTTTTATTGTCCCTTTTTAATCATTAAAATCGCAATTAGCGTCTCTCCAGCTTATATATAATATTTTTATTGTAAAAATTTAAATAAATTAATTTAAACTCTATAAAAATATATATTAATTTAAAAAAAAATTAATTATTGGTTGAGACAAATGAAAATTAAGAAGCAAGATTGATGATGGCCGAAAGGAGAGGACAAACAATATCACATTCTGAAAAAATGTACAGGTTATTTTTTCTCATTTTCATTTTTAATTTACCACTAGTTTTTGTAACTTACAGGTGGATATAATATATATTAATTTATTAATGGTTGTGGCGGCCGGAGAGGTGGCGGATGGTGGTGGAGCCTCTCTCGACATTTGAGCTCAGGCACTTGTCATCCCCACCGTCAACGTGTATATATAAATAAATATATAATATATTCCAGTTTCTGTAGAAAATATCCAATGAAGCAGACGAATTTGTTATTTTGAAGTTCGAGATTTTCATTAACTTAATAGTAGTACTTATATATATATATTTTATTAAAATTATTAATTTAATAAAGTGGAAGAACTGCAGAAGAAGCTGGTAATTCCATCCACACTACCGACATATACATACGATACTGATATACTTTCACCTACATCTACTCTCAACTCAAATTTATTTTATGAATTAAATCTTATTATATATTTTTTTTAAAAAAGAAAACAAGTATTTTTTATTTATTTTTAAATGAGTTATTATCGTATCCCTTAACGAAATGGTGTACCATTTTTTCTATAATATATGAAACACGCTATAAAATACTACTCTTTATTTATTAAAAATAAATAAAAGTAAAATATCTTATTTATTTTATAATAAGTATTTTAATACATATTTTTATTTGTAAAAAAGAATGATATTTTAATAAATCATGAGTTTAAGACATGCGCATAAATATATTTTTTTTAAAAAATACATATTTTTATTTATGAATTTCTTCTTTTGTTATTATTGCTATAGTAAGGTCATTTTTTTTATATTAGAAAAATATAATAAATAATTTTTTAGATTAAAATATTTTTCAACTTTTTGAATACAGTAAATTTCAATGGATGATAGATAACACATTTAATTTTATCCATCCATTTTGCCTCCTTTATAAAAATTAATATATATAATATATATATATATATATATTATTTTACTCTGTCACGGCAATTTCGGCACAAGTTGCTGTAGATTTGAAATTGATAATTCAAAGAAAAAGGAAAAAAAAATTAAAATTAATGTCATTTTCATAGTCCACAGTATCTTCTATCATGTTCTCACACAGATCTACACGGTGTTCAAATAAAAAATGAATTATTAGTAAAACAAAATAAAAAATACAGTTGCTGATCCAATCCAACAGGTTTAAACCTTCTCACATGGGAGATTTATGCAATTAATTCTGAGCTATGAGAATTGACAAAGAAGTTCTTGAAATATGAACATTTGTATTTAATTGCTGTGATTAATTCTTCTGTCTCTATAAATATGGGTCTAAGTGCCATAATTTACTGCCTAAATCTACTGTTTTCGTGGATACTTCAACAAAAAAGGACAGCAGCTTAATGATTTAATTATGTGACTGTAATAATACTAAAATACAAAAATAATAATAATAATCTTAACACGCTTTTAATCATGTCTGTATCTGTACATATAATGTAATGTATGTATATATTATCATCATAGATGGCTATGGTGGTGGGTTTTTTTTTTTTTTTTTTTAAATACTTATAATAATAGTCTTTCACGTCCTTGGTCACGAGCTAGCTATGTTGTTTGTGTGACTCGTGATTGGATCCATTTCTAGACACAGTGTTGTTGTCTTTCTTTCCTTCCTTCTCTCTCTATTTCTTGAAACTTCCTTTTTCTCTCTCTCTAGAATTCCTTTCCTTACCCCGCGTTAGCTGAAACTTTCTGTTCTTTGCAGTCCACTGGGAGTGGGAGGGACAAATAGATAGGAACATTAACCACTGCTGAGAGTGCGCTCTTGGGGGAGGGAAGTGGAAAAGGAAAGGAAAAAAAAAAAAAAAAACAGAGGGGGTTAATGGAATGGAGGTGGCGAGTGTGAGGTAAGAAAAAGGTTTAAAGGGAAACCTGGGATTGCGGCAATTTGAGAATCAAGAAAAGGAAGGGAGGGAAAAAAAAAAAGGGGAAAAGAGGTGGAAATTTATGTGTTTTGCTCACTTGTGCCAACTACTAAATTTATTCATTTGGTGTTCTTTCATACGCTAAGGTACTTAAAACACTCTTACTTCTACTGCAACTAATTCTGGTACTCTTTTGGAACGTGGGTTTTCATTTTGCGTCAAAAAGATGAGTTTTTTCTTGAAAGTAGAAGAAAGTATTAGCTAATGATTTGATGTGTAGAGTTTGGTCTGAGGTATAGTTTCTGGGTTGTGTTTTAAAACCGTTTTCCGTGGGAAGCTTAATTTCATTATATCTTAATCTACTACTGCTCTTGCTTGCTGGGTTAGCAAGATCTAATTTTTTAGCAGGAAAATTTATGTTCAAAGATATTGTATTTCTGTAGTTAACGTTTTAATTGTACTCTGCTATTGATTATTGCTGTAAATTATAATAGTTTTCTGTTAGTGGATCTAATATGAAAATTGGGGGAAAATAGATCTTCTCCTGCCTGCTGCTATTGTTTTCTTATCTTGTCTAATGATGACTTTTAATAGTAAGAGTGTTTTCTTGGGAATCTTTTCAGGATTAAAGATGAGGCCGCTCCATCGTGGTGTATGTAGTGGGGGGCGGCTTTCAGGAAACAGCCATGATTTGTGGAATGATTCTCAAATGAAAGATAAAATAGATAAGGAAGATATTGAAAGGAAAAGTTCATCTCCTGATCAAACTTATTTATCCATTAGGTTCCCTTTCCGATTTCTTTTTTCAGATAATTCACCTTCTAAAAATGGCCTTATTGAGAATGGTTTCTCTGATCCTTTTGGTCCTGGGACGTTAAGAAATCGTCATAAGTTTACTTTGCTTTTACTCAAGTTCAGTCTAGTACTTATTGCAATACTTGCTCTTACTGGATCCTTTTGGTGGACAATCTCAATAGCATCCTCGTCGAGAGGTCAAGTATATCATGGATATAGGCGCCTTCAGGAGCAACTAGTATCAGACTTGGTGGACATTGGAAAACTCTCTCTTGGTTCAACAAAATTGAAAGAATTGGATTATTGTTCCCCTGAGTCTGAAAATTTTGTTCCATGCTTCAATGTTTCAGACAATCTTGCCTTGGGTTTTAAAGATGGCCAAAAATATAATCGACATTGTGGACCAAATTCTAGGCAAAGTTGCTTGGTTCCTCCACCTACGAACTACAAAATTCCTCTAAGGTGGCCTTGGGGAAGAGATCTTATCTGGGTGGCAAACATTAACATAACTGCGCAGGAAGTACGATCATCTGGGAGTTTGACTAAAAGGTGTCTTGAAAATTCTTTCTTTGATGATTGCTTATGTTTATGCTTGTTCTTAACTAGTTTCTTAATCATTTGATTTGATTTGAATTTGTTATCTCCCATTACGTAGGATGATGATGTATGATGAAGATCAAATTTCCTTCCGTTCTGCATCTCCAGGCTATGATGATATAGAAGACTACTCACATCAAATAGCAGAAATGATTGGGCTTAGGAATGAGTCCAACTTTATTCAAGCCGGAGTAAGTAAATTGTTCCTTGCTAAATGAGCTTTCTTGCCTTAGAGAAGCATTCGCTTCGTGACAAATTGCGATTGTTGATGTGATAGTTTGTACTGAATCTTTGATGCAATTTCTATTTCTTAGGAGCGTGCATTTTGTTCCTATTTTATAACTTCTGAGAGTAAATTTTCGAACTAGAATTTGCCTGCTTCTTAGACTTAATCTCGTTCTATCCTGAACTACAGCTTCCCACTCGGTGGAGTTAGCATTTTCTTCTACTATCTTGGAAATTCAGAGTCTAATTTCATGATATCTCAATTCATTTTTCAGGTTCGAACTATACTAGATATAGGTTGTGGTTATGGAAACCTCGGGGCACATCTCTTTTCAAACCAGTTACTGACCATGTGCATTGCAAATTATGAGGCTTCTGGCAGTCAAGTACAATTAACTTTGGAAAGAGGTCTTCCTGCAATGATTGGTTCTTTTACTTCACAGCAGTTGCCATATCCATCTCTTTCCTTTGATATGATACATTGTGCTGGTTGTGGTGTTGACTGGGATCAGAAAGGTATTGTTTCTTTTCCCCAACTCTTTCACCCCCACCCACAGAGGTTGTTATTAAGATTATTCCATCCATATTTAGTTCTTTGGTTTGACTCTCTGTTGAACAAAAGTTATCATGTGATGCAGATGGAACTCTTTTGATTGAAGTTGATAGAGTATTGAGACCTGGTGGATACTTTGTCTGGACTTCACAACTCACGAGTTCTCAACAATTCCTTCGTAAGAAAGAGAATAAAAAAGAATGGGACTTTGTTCATAGTTTTGGAGAAAAGCTATGTTGGGAGATGTTGTCACAACAAGATGTTACTGTTGTCTGGAAAAAGACTAGTAAGAGAAAGTGTTATTCTGGAAGGTAAGGCACTATTATGATTTTTATGCAATCTCTTGCCCACAAAAATCTTCTCCTGTTTCTTTTCACTTACAAGATAACCAACCATTTGTTTGCCGTGGACAGGAAATCTGGTTCTAGTCCTCCACTTTGTGGCAAGAGCCAAGATCTTGAATCTCCATATTATAGGCCACTTCAAGGATGTATAGGAGGAACTCAGAGCCAAAGATGGATTCCCATAGAAGAAAAGACAAAATGGCCAGCACGGGCAAGATTAAGCTCGAAGGAGCTTGCAGTTCATGGTAATAATCTTTATATTAAGATAGATGGTTTTCTTTAATCGAATTTCCTTGTTTGTCATGGAAATGACTTTTTACGTGGCAGGTCTCAATTCGGATGATCTTGCTGAGGATACTGTAAGCTGGAATGCAGCAGTCCGTAACTATTGGTCTCTACTCTCACCTATTATATTTTCCGATCACCCAAAAAGACCCGGTGAAGAAGATCCCTCTCCACCTTATAACATGGTCAGAAATGTGCTAGATATGAATTCCCACTTTGGCGGATTTAATGCAGCATTATTGGAAGCTGGGAAATCTGTTTGGGTTATGAATGTGATTCCCACAAGTGCTAACAACTACCTTCCCTTGATTCTGGATAGAGGACTTGTTGGTGTTTTACATGACTGGTAAGTTTCACTTTACATATCTCTTGTCTTTATTAATTTGTTTGTACTGAAATATCTTGTCGAAGATTAGCTATCTTGCTTCTTCCCTAAGTCCTCGTGGTACTTACTCTTTTTTCTTTACACAAGGTGTGAAGCATTTCCGACATATCCAAGAACTTATGACCTTGTGCATGGTGAAGGACTTCTTACACTTGAATTTGGAGAGAAACAACGTTGTGAGATGCTAGATATATTTGCAGAAATTGACCGTGTACTTCGTCCAGAGGTAGATATATATCTCACTTTCTTACTAAATAGATATATATTACTTGGGGAATATATATATATCATCATCCTAGATGGGGTTGGTAAAGCTCTTATTTACATGAATCTTGTCTGAAATTATGAGATCAATTTGAACTATAAAGCACGAGTACTACATCAGCATTCATACAATTATTTCAAATTTTCCCGAGAGTTTGCTGATGTAGAGAAACAACAAATGCAGGGTTGGGTTATACTACGAGATTCTGCTCCACTCATAGATATGGCAAGAGCTTTGACAGGACGATTGAAATGGGATGCACGAGTAGTAGAGATCGAGAACAACAGTGATGAAGTTCTACTGATCTGTCAGAAACCTTCTGTAAAAAGGCAAGCAATCTGATTTCTTGATTTTCAGGAAGCTGAAGCTTGTAGAGTTAAACAAGATTCAAACATATCATTTAGAAAAAGAAACCAAAATCCGGATATAAAGAAAGAAACATCATAAAGTTAGTTCCACAAACATTGAGTGGAAATGAAAAGTTTTGAACAGCAGCAAGACAAGAGAAGACAAGACATAACTGCAGAACACAGGAAACAAAATCCTCGTACTCTGCATAGGATGAACAAAAAAAACCAAAGAAAAAAAAAAAAAAAAGACCACATAAATTCTTATGGAGCCGCAAGGTAATCCTTAGGATCATGTAATTACAAAAAGTGAGGCAATCCTCATTGAGAGAGAAAAAAGTATAGGATTTATTATACCTAAGTATTTTGTTTGTGATGTCTCTTTTTAGCCATACAACCACCACCACATCATAAGTTAAAAATTGTGAAGATATTTCAGAATAATCCAAAGGAATTCTTTCTTTCTTTCTTTGTTTTTTGTTGTTCTTGTGTTTTTTTTTGTAATGTATGTATAGCAGCAGCAAGGTCAGCAACAAGTTGAGCCAGGAACATTTCCACTCTATTTCATTCTTTCATTTGCTTTGATTATGTCTACTATTGCTATTATTTTAAAATCTTGATAATTATTCTTTGGTTTAGTAGACTTCTTGTTCTTGAATTTGTGCTCAGAGCAGAAAGATAATTGACGTTGAGAACATTGAGATAAAACAGAATATATATATATATATATATATATATACACACCTTGTTTGAATTACATGGATCAAAGTGAATAATCTTAGGTTGTACGCTTGAACCTTTAAGGTTGGAACTTGTCTCCTGAAAAGCTTGTCTGATATTTAAATGGAGATACTCTCAAGTTTAACTTTTAATGGAAAAAGGATTTCATCATCTGCCTTTACTTTTTATATAAATAAAGATAGAATAATTGGCGAGTTTGGTCCTAAATAAATTTAGCTTTAGCAAATTTTAGTCTCAAAATATTTTTTTTAACTTTTAAGGTCTAAAATCTTTTTTTTAGAAAATAATAAAATTTTTTTTTACAGATTGTGTTAAAAATCTTAAAAATTTAACGGTTATTTGTTTTTAGTTAATTAAATATAAGGATAAAAAAGTTATTACATGTGAAAATAAAAAAAAATATTTAAACAAGGAATAAAAATGTTTTCACATTTAAAATTTAAAAAATAAAAAATCTATAGAGAATATTAAAATCTTTCGTCAATCTTTTTCTTTGCTGCAAAATTTTTATCTTTTTTTAATGAAAGAAAAAATAAAAAAATAAAGAAGAATAAGAACATATTTGTAGAAAGAGTAATTCTAATATGAATGTGAGTTTAAATTCTGATTCATCATCTTCTTATCCATAGACTCAAGCTCTTGTGATATGTTCATCAAAGGAAGATACCGACTCTTCATCAAAATTGATGATACCGGACACCACCCATCCAATAATTGTGTACTCAAGCTATCAAAAAATTTACTTATTTTAAATAATGTTATATAACATATTAAAATATTACATTCTAAGTGAATATAAGAAATCCACAATTAGTCATCATCAATTATAGAGAAACCTATAATCCTTTTTTTTCTACAAGAGCTTCCAAGGCTATCAAAAACATGAATATTTGTAAATTGTAGATCTGAACAAAGATAATTTGATATTGGGAATACCTTCCTCTACCGTGGTTATAAGGTTTACCACATGTAACTCCACCTTGTGATAAAATCACCAACAATATACACCTTTTTTTTTTGTCAAATGCATGTAAATCATTTAACGTTCTCTTAAATTTGCTGATATCGGAACTAGAGTTAGATGTGGGGAAACATGCACAAAAACAAACACTTCTCCCTCTTCTCTCAGAAGTTATTTCCACTCTTTCATTTATCGGCCTAAGTTGGCCAAATAAAGGGACTAGTGTACATGTGAATAATTTTTTGTTGTGTCTTGTGGAGTGACATAAGTTTGTATTGAAAATATTGTCCTATTATTTGACTGTGATCATGTTTTTTGTAGATTTTATTGGCTAAAGATTCATTATATTGCTCTTTTTTATTACAACTTATTCTTTTTACTAGCTAAAGATTCATTATGTTGCTCTTTTTTATTACAGTTTATTCTTTTTACAAGAACTTTGATGCTTATCAACTGGAATATTTTTGTTGGGAGAAAAACTTTCATTATTAAAACAAATATTGATGCTCTTGATAGTTGCTGAAAATTTATATTATTCCCTGATATTACAAAAATTACTTTGGATAATATTTTATACAATTTAAAACAAAAGGTAAATGTATTCTCTAGAGAAAGGTTCTAGTCAAAAATAATGATTGGACTCTCGGAACAATTTTAGATTTCATACAAACTGAAATTCAAGATAACCATAAGTTCAAAAGTTGAATTGATAACTGAATTAATTTCCTACTAAAAAAAGATTTGCTTCCTAAAAATTCAAGATAAAACCACCATAAGAATACATATCATATATTGATTTCATCTACAAGTTTCTAGAGAGGGGAAAAAAAACTCCAGCAGCATGGCAAGACTACCCCCAACAACCACCATCAATGTTTTCCTATGTGTTGGATGTCGAGTAACAAATGTGCACACAAGTAGCTCAACGATGGTCAATGTTGCATTAATAATTGTGTTTAAGCCTGCAAATAGAATCAATAGACTTATATCAATAAAATATTACAACACAAATACTAAATCACTAATTCCTCCTCATTATAGTCTTATATGTAAAATTCAGCATTAAAATCATTTATTTTATTTTTTATTTTTATGCAGTGATTCACCAATAGCATGAACACCCAAACTAGATCACTAATTTTTGTTCCCACTTGAATTCGTTTATTGTCGTTTAGAACATCTTTGATTTGTCAAATGAGTTTTAATGATTGAAGATTCACCGAGTATTTCAATATCACCACTGTCCTCTCTTTCTCTTGAAACAAAGTAACTTTATTTCTTTCCATTGATTAAACTTTGAATTTCCTAAATCCCTCTTTCTCATTTTTTTTCTTTCTATAAAGATCTCTTCTTCAATTTTTTTTTCTCTTCAAAGATGTTAGAAAAAGATAAAAATCTTGTGTCAGAGAAGAAGAATATTAGTCGGAGAAGAAGAAGATTGACGACTGACTTTTGATATTCTCACTATTTTGATAGATTTTTTATTTTTAAAATTTTAAATATGAGGACATTTTCAAAATAAAAAAAATATGAGGACATTTTTAATATTTTATTATTATTATTATTTTCTTTCTTTATTTTCACATGTAATGACTTTTTTATCTTTGTCTTTCATTCATTAAAGACAAATAACCGTTAAATTTTTAGAGATTTTGACAGAATCCGTAAAAAAAGACCTTATTATTCTCTGCAAAAAAAGTTTGGGACCTTAAAAGTTAAAAAAAATATTTTGGAACTAAGATTGCCAAAGCTAAATTTGTTTGGAACCAAACTCACCAATTATTCATAAAGATAAAATAAATCAAGGTATGTATGTAAATTCTAAACAACTTAACTAGTAAAAAATCAAGCTTTTTTTTCTTCAAAACCTTGTGCAAAATGCTGTATAGCTATAAAAAGTTTGATGTTTGATATTTCTAACTATAATTTTATATGGACATTTTTATCACCAACCGACCTTAGCTTAGTTGGTAGAGCGAAGGATTGTAGTGATTTTACAAATATCCTTAGGTCATTGGTTCAAATCCTATTGGTCAGAATTTTATTTTTTAAAGCTTTTTTGTTCTGTCTTTCCTAAATTAACTTCCGACGACGAACGTCTTCTGTATATGTTGACATCAACATTTTGTAGTCTTTTTATTAATATCTGATGTTAGCTCAGTTGTACATGCTGACATCAGTATTGTGCAGTTTTTTTATCAATATCCAACCTTAGCTCAGTTGGTAGAGCGGAGGACTGTATCTGGTTTTACAGATATCCTTAGGTCACTGGTTCGAATCCGGTAGGTCGGAATTTTATTTTTTTAAGCTTGTTCTGTCTTTCCTAAATTAACTTTCGTCGTCTCCCTGACGATAAACGCCTTTCAGTACATGCTGGCATCAGCATTTTGTAGTTTTTTTATTAATATCCGACCTTAGCTCAGTTGATAGAGCGGAGGACGACCTTAGCTCAGTTGATAGAGCGGAGGACTGTAGTGGTTTCACAGATATCCTTAGGTCACTACTTTGATTCTAATAGGTTGGAATTTTATTTTTTTAAAGCTTTTTCTGTTATGTCTTTCCTAAATTAACTTTCGTCGTCTCCCTCTGACGATAAACGCCTTTCAGTACATGTTGGCATCAGCATTTTGTAGTTTTTTTATTAATATCCGACCTTAGCTCAGTTGATAGAGCGGAGGACTGTAGTGGTTTCACAAATATCCTTAGGTCACTACTTTGATTCTGATAGGTTGAAATTTTATTTTTTTAAGCTTTTTATGTTCTGCCTTTCCTAAATTAACTTCCGCCGTCTTCCTCCAACGATGTACGCTTTTCAGTACATGCTGACATCAGTATTTTGTAGTATTTTTATTAATATCCGACCTTAGCTCAGTTGGTAGAGCAATGGTTGTAGTGGTTTCACAGATATCCTTAGGTCACAATGGTTTGAATCCAGTAGGTTGGAATTTTATATTTTTTTAAGCTTTTTCTATTCCGCCTTTCCTAAATTAACTTCCGACGATAAACGCCTTTCAGTACATGCTGACATCAGCATTCTACAGTTTTTTATCAATATTTGACCTTAGCTCAGTTGGTAGAGTGGATGATTGTAGTGGTTTTCATAGATATCCTTATGTCACGTTCTGCCTTTCCAAAATTAACTTCCGTCGTCTTCCTCCGACGACGAACTCCTTTCTGTACGTGCTGACATCAGCATTTTGTAGTATTTTTATTAATATCCGACCTTAGCTCAGTTGGTAGAACAATGGTTGTAGTGATTTCACAGATATCCTTAGGTAACATTGGTTTGAATCCAATAGATTGGAATTTTATTTCATTTTTTAAAGTTTTTTTTGTTCTGCCTTTCCTAAATTAACTTCCGTCGTCTTTCTCCGACGGCGAACGCTTTTCTATACATGCTGACATTAGCATTTTGCAACTTTTTTATTAATATCCGACCATAGCTTAGTTGGTAGAGCGGATGTATTCTGCCTTTCTTAAATCTTAAATTAACTTTCACCCACAATAAACGTCTTTAGCACATGCTGACATCAGCATTTGACAGTGTTTTTATTAATATACGACCTTAGCTTAGTTGGTACAGCAGATGACTGTAGTGATTTCACAAATATTTTTAGGTCACTGGTTTGAATCCCTTAGGTTGGAATTTTAATTTTTGTTTAAAGATTTTTAGTTTAAAAAAAAAAAAAAAACAGAAAATATTGGTCAATGCGAAACTAAACAGTTCTGCTGTTCCTAAATTAACTTCCGCACTCCCGCTCCTCCAATACGAACGCCTTTTTCCTCTTCAGTTCCGATCGACCATATAACCTGTACATTCTGAGATGACCATTTTGCAGTTTCTTTTTACTGCCATTAGAAGAACCTCACCTTCAAAATTCCTACTCTATCAGCCCCATTTAAACCCCTACCATAAACCCCAAAGCTTCTCACTTTTCACTTCCCACTTTCCACTTCGTTTCTGATCACAAAAATCCCCAAAAAGTTCAAGAAGAAGCGGAAGAAGAAAGAAAGCCCTCGCACCAAACTTGTCCAACCGGAATCAAACCTTATTGCGCACTTCGAGAACCTTCGCCGTCGTGATGCTCATTTCAGATTCTTGACCAGAACAAAGGAGTACCTGTTCAAGCAGCGGGAGAGAGTCTTCCTCTTATGATGATGCTGGAAAGCTCTACCAAAAACTGGGATTTCCCCGGGGGCGCAAAGTCTTGAAGTACATACAACAGCACCCTTTACTTTTTGAAGTTTATAGGCATACAGATAATAAAATGTGGTTGGGGTTTACTGATTTCATGGATGAATTATTGCTTGAAGAGGGTAAGATTATGGATCAAATGGAAATGGATAGAGTGAATGTTGTTAGGAAATTATTAATGATGTCTGCTAATAAGAGGATTCCACTTAGCAAGATTTATCATAATAGACTTTTGTTTGGTATACCAGAAGATTTTAGAGACAGAATTGTAAAGTACCCACAGTATTTTAAGGTTGTTGTAGAGGAGGATGGGAAAAGAATTATTGAGCTTGTGAATTGGGATCCCTCATTAGCAGTCAGTGCACTGGAGAGGGAATATTTGATTGATGAGGATAAGGTGAAGAGGGCGTTTAAGTTTCCAGTGAAACATGGGAAGGCATTGGAATTGGATGTGGAGACGATGAGAGAAGCTGAACATGCTGAATACTTTGCCATTGGTGTCACCTTATTCAGATGGAGTAAGTTGGATTTATGGACTTTGGAATCTGAGAAATATCGGGTTGGTGTAATTCATGAGTTCTTGAGTTTGACACTGGAGAAGAGGGCTTATATTCATAACATTGTAGAGTTCAAAGAGAGAGCTTAGTCTCACTAAACATACATATCAGACGCTTTTGAAACAGCCTCGGACATTTTATTTGGCTGGTACTGAGATGAATTGGTGTGTATTTTTGAAGGATGGTTATGGGGAAGATGGAGTTTTGATCAATAAGGATCCACAGTTAATGTTCAATGAGAAGTTGTACAAATATGCAAACAAGCAAGAACGAGAATCAGAAAACTATGTATTTCAGAAATGAAGTTTGGAACAAGCTTTCACAATTAATCTTCTGGACTGGAAGTCTTTTGTATCACAAAGTTGGGATAGATGACAGAAGTGCAACTTTTGCAGCAAAAATTTTGTTGTTTGGAAAGTTGGGATAGATGACAAGGAGATTGTGCATTTTATGCGAAGAATCTCTGTTGGAGTTGTAACACTTCTTGTTCTAAGTTTATCAAAACTTATATATTTATGCAGGAATTGAAGCATATTTATTTGCACTATTGATGAAAAGCTAAATACAAAATTTCTACTTCCTCTTCAACAATCCATGCCTTGATCTTCAGTAATTACTGAACCAATCTGAGTTTATGAGGTAAGCCGCACCTAAGTATATTCATATCTTCTCATTTTGTCATACTTATTTTCCATATTTACCTTCCAAATAACTCTGTATAGTTAAGGTTGGCCTGACTAAATTGATGTCAAAATTCTAACTACCATGTTTAGGAATATTTTTGTTCTGTGTAATTTAGGAATATGATCAATGCATGTGCATGTTCTATGTGGATATATCTTTGATAGTAAGGCAAAAAGAAAAGGGCTAATATGCTATACAGAGATAACCAGTATTAAACAAAAAGGGCTTTTCATGTAAAGCAAGTTTGTTAGTGATTATAAAGTAAGCACTCCCCTCTATGTTGTTTGTTTTAACAAATTGAATGTTTTCTACTTCCAACAATGAAAAGGCAATCACTTACAAAAGTTTTCTGATCAGATTAGATAGATAGATAGAAGATCATGCATTATAATTCATAAGTATCTAGAAATTATAATGAAGGAGATCCATTTCCCATTACTTTGTTGCTAGATCTGAGCTGGGATCTTCATTGGTAATCTTTGTCTGCCAACAAAGTCCCATCATACTCGACTGACCTAAATACAGATTGGTTGAAATTTTCCACTAAAAATGTCAGATGCATGCAACCCACTGATATGGACATTTTAAAATGGAGAAGGTACACCAACCATCCTTTTTTAAGCCCTTCTTATTGGAGGGGTAAATAAAAGAGGATAGAACTTCCATTATATGTTATTTATCAGAAAGTCCTTTTAAGTTCTAGAAGCTACATTATATTTGATTATTGCAGTGTGCGAATGCTTGGAAAGATTTCAAGATACAAGTGCCATAGTTTTGTTGTTTATTACTCGACTTTGAGGATTCATTCGTGGCTTTCTAAATGCTTTATTTCACCTTCAATCTGAAAACATCTTCCTCTTTTTCATGCTTTCTACTGTTTCTAATTAAGTTCTTTAAATCATCTCTTGTGCTCCCACAAAGTAGCTACTGGCACAGAATCTTTAGTAATATTCTTTAGTTAGCCACTGACCTAACTATATGTTTGGCTGATGAATTCCACTCAGATATCAAATATGTCCTTTATGAGCCAGCAGGGATGGACATCTTAATCCGTAACAAGAAGGTACACTGATTGTCGGGTTGACACTTTTCTTTGGAGGAGAAAAAATTCATATAAGAAAGACAGAACCAGGCATTGTTATTTTATCATAAAGTTCTTGAAAAGGATTTCAAAAATATCACATTATCTTCTGTATTTTGCTTTCGTTAGTGCTTTGGAAAGATTTCTAGTGGAAAAGACCAGATTTTGCTGTTTTATTCATTAGTGGCTTTGGTCTTTTAATTGTCCAGTGCACTATGAAAGTGGATAAGGCATTGGTTTCACTTCCAACAGACAAGCTTTCCCGCTGTAATAAAACATGTTCTTGAATGATCCCATTATCACTTCTAAATGATACATTTTCTATTTTTGGCAGTTTCTTTTTGTCATTATCCTTTGCTTTATTTCCATCAGTCCTTCATGCATTTCTAAATTGGGAAATATGCAAAGAAATAGGATCGCTAGTAACAAAAGATTTGAACACTAAATTGAACTCAAATCTGGATTTAAATTCATACAGTTTCAAGAGATACAGAAACATATAATTTTCCATTATACACTCCATGTGCCATGATCAGAAATTTGTTCAATATTTGAACTTCCTACTTCATTGTGCACACAGAGTCTCATTCTTGGAAACTTATTACAGAAAACAGGACAAACAAGGAAAATAATGTTCATTTTACAATACACACAAAACAGATACGTGATAGAGTTTAAAATGCAAAACTGGATGGCTTCTCCTTCAGAGAAGAATGATGATGAGATCGAGTTCTGGATTTATGTCTGATTCTATGATGAGAAACACTACCATTGCTCCTATGCACAGTAGAAGATGACGAGGATGAAAGCCCTTGGCTGGATTTCCTCACTGTTTTTCTTCGAGTGTTCCAGCTGTTGTTGCCAAGTGCAGCTTTAGCAATGGCCTCACTGCGTACTTCTCGTGCCTTCTGTGGATTAATTGGCTGCTTGTTCAGAAACGCTAGCTTTGGAAGAAGACTGCAAACAGTCTTCCTCAATTGCTCGTCATGAACATTGCTCTGTATCGGATTTCCTATTAGATTCAAAGCCTGCAGAGAATTGTAGTTTGCAACAAGCTGTCCTAGAGCTTTAGTCGTAGTTATCTTGTTGAAACTCAAGTCTAAAATGGTCAGCTTTAGAAGTCTGTGTAAACCTTCTGCATCACTTATCTTGTTCCCAGCCAGATAAAGCTCCTTGATAAGCGTACAATTCGACAACCCTGAATGATTATACATTATTACAAGCAGAGTTATAAATATAAATATAGTGTGTCACCAAAACTTTTTCTGTTTTTTTTTCATTAATATGTTTTACTAACCTTGTCCAATTCTTGATATCCTGTTGTAACTGAGATCAAGAACACGCAAACGAGTTAATTCCCTGAGACCTTCAATTGCGGTGATCTTGTTTCTTGATAAGTTGAGAGTGTGGAGACCCTTTGGCAGTGATCCTGGAGATACATGAACTGCAAAACAATTGGGAAAAAAAAAATTAAGAAAAAGATTGTATTTTTAGTATCTTTAAAGCTTGATTTTCAAGCTTACATACTTACCTATAGCATTGCCTGATAAGTTCACTGAACGAAGACTGGATAAGTGCCATAGATGAGGGACAACTTTTAATCCAATGCCTACAATATGAGCCACAGTTGAGGAAGAATTTAGAGACTGTATAACACTGTTGGCATGAGCAAGTTCTTCTGGAACATTCCGATTCGAGTAAATTCTTGCTTGTGACCTGCTACTTGTTTCAGGTGGGACGTCTATGTTGTTGTTGTCTTCTTCACCATTGGCATCATCATCAATACCTTCTTGGGATGATGATGGAGGAGGATGAACAGATAGTTCTTTTACCCACTCATCAACCCTAGTCATTTTAGGAGAACCCATAGGGAGAGCTACCCACTGATTCTGTGGCCATAGGCCAGAACTGGTGGTTCCATGAAAACCATCCCAGCTCTGGTTATCACCATATTCAAACTTGCTGTTCTTCATAGATTCTCCAGTGAATGAATTATTAGGAGAAACTTTTCTAGATTCAATCTCCAAGATTCTTCTGGGCTCTAATGTATCCGAAGAATACCCTCCTTGTTGATTTAGTCCAGGATGATAATGATGATGATGATTCATTACAAGTGCTGGTGGTCTGCTGCTCAAATTCCTGTGACTCCATAGAAACAGTTTCCACCATAATTTCCTGCTTCTTGAAGGCAGTATTGACTTGATGAATGCTTCTTCAACATCACTTTATCTGCACTACAGCAGTGATTGCTGAAAGTGGACTTCCCCCATTATCCATTAACATTTCTTCATTCATCCTCTCAGCTAATTTCTGCAGTTCTTCAAATGATTGAACCTTCTTCGTCCGTGCTAATTTATGAGATATATTAATCCTGCCCATATCCTTCATTCCCAAATCAGAACAAGACCTTATAAGTTTGGGAGCTGCCCAGAATTCAGCTTTACCAGTCCCTGGATCACTTATGTGACCACTTTTAGCCATCATCTCCAAACCCTCCTCTGTATCTTTTTCATTTTCTTTTTTCTCATTCTCAACCATTTCAGCTTTGCCATCTGAGTGATCATTCTCCTGATCTGTGTTAGTAACATGAGTTTGAAGGTCAAAATCAGAGTTATCCCGTTTTAAAGATAATTTCTCCTCATGTTCATCTTCCCCTTCATAAGCTACCTCCTCCCACCACAGGACTTCCATGGTTAATTACCTTGACCCTGCACCTGGAGGAGGAAACTGGAATTGCAAAAGGGACAGGGAGACTAAAAGAAGATGATCTCAATTCATCAGTTTCAGGACATTTCACTGGACCTTCAAGTTTCACATGCAAAACTTTGCTGCCATTATCAGCCGTTCCAGAAGATCTCTTTCCTCCCTAGTACAAATTGCAGAACCAAAAGGTTACTTAGATAGCATTATGACCAGAAAGGATCAACAAATCTCAATAAAGAAAACTATTTGCTCACCTTATCTTTCTTGCGGCTCCCAACAAGCCCACAAAACCAAACGGGATTCGTCATTTTTTTTTTTCTTTTTCTCTTTACTGTAATTTTCTTGAAATTGAATCGAATCGAATCGAAGAAGTCTCCTTTACTTCAGAATTTTTTTTAAAACTTGGGGTTTTTTCAGACAACAAAATTTCTTACATCTTTCGTATAACCAAGATTTGAGCAGACAGAAAGAAGATCAATTCATATAATAGTTATTCACATTTGTCTATCATTAGCCATAATCGATGGGTAGCTGCCAAAGCAGGGAGAAAGCCCAATCCGATGAATCTGGAGATGGGAAATGATATCCTAGAAAAGAAGTTTCGATCCCTGCCTTTTGACTCAGCCTTAACCCAATTCAAGCTGCAACAAACCTTCACTTGGGGGCAGGCCAGAGTGATAAAATCTGCAGCTTCTCTCCAGAAGCTTCACAAACAAAATTCCTGCATTTTCAAAATTCCCACAAAATCAAAAAAAAAGAAAAAACCCATCTCAAAGAAACTCTATAAACAAAATGAACAATTCATTTAAGGCACATAAAACTTGTGAACAGAAAGGGGTTCAAACGTCAAAGACTCGATTTTTACCGGTAGAAGAAAAAATTTGCCAGCTTAAAGCGTCCAAAGACTCGATCTTTAAACACTTAATGAAATCACGGGTTGAGCAAAAAAAACCAATACCTACTAAGGTTTGGAAGTATAGTTTGTTTATGACAAGGAACAAATTAATAGGAGGGTATTTATTTGAATTCGTATGGGATTGGAAAAAATTTTGAAATACTAAACAAGACTTGAAAATTAGGGTGTAAAAAACAGAAAAAATAAAGAAAAGAAAAGGGGGATATTTGTTTGGAGAAAGAACTACGCGGATGGTACACGGGTTCTGCCAGCCAGCGCCATCCATGCCCCGTCAGGGGAATTTTATACTCTTACAATATAATATAATATAATACCGTGAATTATTTTTTATAGTAGATACAAAATATTTTTAAAAAAAATTTAAAAAATTATTTTGTTCAAAACTAAGCATGTTTTAAAATTACTATGTAATTAATATTATTGAAAATTGAAATTAAATATGGAGGGCAAGAAAAATTAATACTTTTATTTTATTAGAAATAAATATTTTTGTACTATGTTTTTCGAATTCGTATATAATGGTTAATTACTACACAAAACAGACATCCCAATTCCCAACCTCGTAGTTAAAACTTTGTTTACTTTTTTTTTTTTTCTTATATGGTTGACATTGTGCTAATTTTGACTTGTAACGGCCTTTGAAATTTGGAATTCCTAGGAAATCATATTCTTGAACAAACAAGATCATCCAAGTTTTTTCACATGGTAAAAAAAATTCGGGGTGAAGTTTACAAGATTTCTTCATAAAAGGTTTGATATTACTCTACTTGTTACGTCTCAAAAATTTTGTCAATTATTTATAAAAAAAATAATGAACTAAATTAGTTTTTATTTAAGTATTTGAATATAAAAATTATCTCGAGAAAAAATAATATTAACGTGTGTATATATATTTATATATATTATATATAACAAATAACTAAAAAAGAAATCTGGTACGATGACAAAATTAGCATTAACTCAAATCTAACTGAACTTGAGCTAACTCTGTTTTTTCTTTAAATGCAAGCAACTTCATTTCAACTTTAATGATATCAATTAGTGCTAACTAACGTCTTATTAACTAAATTTTAATTTTAAAAATAAAGTAATATATATATATATATATATATATATATATAAGTATCATATAATTTTTTTAATGTCTTATTAAATTCAATTACTTTTTAGATAATGCAATTTTTTTTTTTAGATTTTAATTAGTGGTTTTGGTCCTTTTGTACCAAAAAATGCCTAATTAAATATAACTGGAACTCATCGTATTTGTGTTATTACTTTTTTTTTTTTCCTTTGAAACAATCAATGCACAAATATTGACAAAATAATAGTAATATAATTTCTTGAAATCTTTATATATATATATATCGAAGAATAATAAGTACTTTTGATGCTCATTAATTATTAGAGTTTATTTAAAACAATAACGGTAATAATAAATATTTATAACTAACAAATAAATTCATACAAGAAAATATTGGTCAAGATATTAAATATTTTGCCTGTATTAATGTAATTCAAGTCAACTTTAATGGCGAACAAAAAATCTTAAACACATTATTTTCAATAAAATTATATTAAATATTTTTTCAAAGAATTTAAAATTATTTTTTTGCAATGAACTAATTAAAATATAACTGAATTTTTTTTAAAAAAAATCAATTAATTAATTAAATTTTTCATAAATGCAACTCGAAAGAAAAAATTTGAATTAGATTTGACCAAATCTTTGAAAGAATTGAAGCGTGAAGAAGAAGACAACCTTCGCCACTTACTCCCACGTCGTTTCTAAAAAGTAGAAGCGTACGAATACTCTGTACTTTGACGCTCTTTTTAATTTTTTTATTACGACATTATTATTCAACATTATTATTTACGTAAAAGAATATTTCATTAATTAATATCAATTATATGATCTTATTTACAATTTATAATATTTGTTTTATCGTGTAAAATAAGATACTTAATTTTTTCCTTTTTCTATTTCCGTGATTCATGCGTGTTTGTTTTATCTGAAAGTGATTGTCGTGATTAATTTATTATTTTCTAGTGGACCACAATCTTGGGAATAAATATATGCTGCAATAAATAAAATTTGTGATTGCATCTTAAAATTAATTACACTTACTCCTTAATTAAGGTTAGAAATTATTATTAATTGTATTCTTTATGTATCATGGCAACATCTTTTCTAATATATTTTATTTGTACTACCAATTGTTTCTTCAATTACTTTTTCGATTGTCGCATGTATTGTATTTTGTTTTTTCCTTTTCTAAATAAACAAAGTATTTTAAATAAATTTTAAGTTTTAGGATGATAATTTCGTTTAAATTGAACTTTTGACTTAAAATTTATCAACATTTTTAGAGTTAAATTTTGTAAATTTTAATAAATACGGCAAGGAGATTATATATATATATACACGAAAGTATATATAATTATTTAATATTTAATGTTTATTATGATTTTTATTTTTTTTGGTTAAATTATTCGATTTAGGTGAAAACCATACGAGTCACGCCACGAAGCGACATGCGGCATCACAGCACCTGAGAAATTGCATGGAATGACGACTTTTAGTGAAAAAGACAATGGGCCCACTTGCTCTGCCCTACTGAGACGATTGCTGAATTTGTGGTTCACATTAGAGTTGTAAGCAATTTGAATGTCTTCGCTTTATTCCACTATTCCATATATATATTATATATTTAAAATATTTTTAAAAAATAAATTAAAAGCTGGCAAATTATTAAGAAAATCAATTAATATTTTATAAATTTAGAATATGAATATTAGTTTTTAAAAAATTATTTTACATGATAAGTTTAAATTTTTATATATTTTTTTATTACAATTATTATTAACATTAATAACTGCTAACTGTGAGTTAATAATATGATACCGAATAGACAGTCCGTACATTGGAATATCTTAAAGCCTGTACGACAATTGACAATATTTTCTTCAGCCAGCTTTTGAAGATTTTCAGAAGACAAACTGGCCGTCATTAACCTTTCAATATCAGGAAAGAACAATTAGGTACGAACTAATCTTTCTATTTATTATTTAATTCGAAAAATGGATATATTTAGTCTTTAATCTTTCTTTTTCAAAAAAAAATTATAACCTTTAGTCCTCTCTCTCTCTATATATATATATATATATATATATATATATATATATTAACTTTTCTTCATTTGCTGCATATTTATTGATATTTTTAGTGTTTGAAGTAAAATAAAAAAATTAAATAACAACTTTAGAGATACTTTATTTATACAAATGATGTGTTTCGATTGATATGCTAAAAGATATGATTTATTTACTTATATTGATTATAAGTAATGAAGGACTTAGTCTTATTAACTGTCACTTTAATATTTAATTATTGTCACTTAATCTATCAGAACTTAAAACAGAGTACATATCGTATCGTTTAGTTAGTTCTTGGACGGTATTTATGATTTTAAATTATAAATATCGTACTTTCAAGAAACTGAGGGAACTGGTAACGGTTTAGTAGCAACTATGCATTAATTCTAACAATCATCGTATTATTCAATCAGTCAATCGATAATCAATATATCTTGGATTGATTGGTAATCCCAATCACACATAACAAGCACTTATCAAGTATGCAAGAGTTATCCTCTAAACATATATTCTGATGTATATTTACTGTTTCTACAAGTTGGTTGACCTATCTTCGAACATTTTAGATATATCTTGATCTGGAATGCAATTATAAACTGTATCTGCCTGTGTACCACATCTAAGTTACCTTATGTATTCACCCTACCTTAATGATGACTGTTCTCACATTTCGGGTTAAAGTATCCATGTAAGCCTGTGTCACTTAGGAAATCATATCACTCACCCTAATGCCCGCATAGCACCTAAACTCAGCCTCATTAGGCTACTTTAACAAACGTGGTGATCTATAAGTTATTTTACCTAACATGACAGACCTTAATATATTCTACCATAACTTAAGGCATGTTAAACTAAACAGGTTATGATGTAGACCATGGTTAGGAATTGTCTATAACTGTTCATTTAGTTTAAAAGAGCAAACAGATTATCAGGCATAATGTTAATTTAACAGGTGACCTTTCCTGAAAATGAATAGAACCTCAACGTGCAAAATATGTATAACACAACAATCATAATTCAGTATTTAAATTGATGTTTAGACGAACACAACACAAAGATATACAGAGAGGATCTAGGGGACTACCACCATAAAGTATTCACCTTTTATCAGGTCCGCTGATATTGCCAATACTTGTATACTTTGGGTTGCTCGACCTGACTTTGATCGGCAAAACCTTCGGAGAACGCTTCCTTAGCCTAGTAGCAATTGTTTTACCTTACATCACTCATCTAATGCTCTCTTAGGATCTCCTAACGAAATCCTGGGCTTAAGCAATGCCATGTTGACTAGCTAGCAGAACATTCGGAGAACGCTTCCTTAGCCTAATAGCAATTGCTTTATCTTACATCGCTCACATAATGCTCTCTTAGGATCTCCTAACGAAATATTGGGCTTAAGCAATACCCTGTTGACTAGCTAGTAGAACATTCGGAGAACGCTTCCTTAGCCTAGTAGCAATTGTTTAACCTTACATCACTCACCTAATGCTCTCTTAGGATCTCCTAACGAAATCCTGGGTTTAAGCAATGCCCTGTTGACTAGCTAGCAGAACATTCGGAGAACGCTTCCTTAGCCTAATAGCAATTGCTTTATCTTACATCGCTCACATAATGCTCTCTTATGATCTCCTAACGAAATCTTGGGCTTAAGCAATGCCCTGTTGACTAGCTAGTAGAACATTCGGAGAACGCTTCCTTAGCCTAGTAGCAATTGCTTTACCTTAGCCTAATAGCAATTCCTTTACCTTACATCGCTCACCTAATGCTCTCTTAGGATCTCTTCCTTAGCATAGCAGCAATTGCTTTACCTTATGCCTAATAGCAATTGTTTTACCTTACATCGCTCACCTAATGCTCTCTTAGGATCCCCTAACGAAATCCTGGGCTTTACTAGCTAGCAAAACATTCGGAGAACGCTTTCTTAGCCTAGTAGCAATTGTTTTACCTTACATCGCTCACCTAATGCTCTCTTAGGATCTCCTAACGAAATCTTGGGCATTGATTGTTGGGCTTGACTAGCTAACAGAACATTCAGAGAACGCTTCCTTAGCCTAGTAGCAATTGCTTTACCTGACATCGCTCACCTAATGCTTTCTTAGGATCTCCTAAAGAAATCCTGGGCATTCATTGATGTCACATAATGCTCTCTTAGGATCTCCTAACGAAATCTTGAGCATTGATTGATGTCACCTAATGCTCTCTTAGGATCTCCTAACGAAATCCTGGGCATTGATTGATTTACCTTGATTTACCTTACATCGCTCACCTAATGCTCTTTTAAGATCTCCTAACGAAATCTTGGGCTTAAGCAATGCTTCATCTAATGCTCTCTTAGGATCTCCTAAGATTTTATGAATATCAAAGATGAACACTATCTAATCAAATTTTCAAAATCTGAGATAAACACTCACAAAATAAAGAAAATGAGATACTCTATGTTGCTAGATGGCTTGTGTTGAGTGCTAGGGATATCTCTAACCTTCCAACCCCTAGGGTATTTATAAGGGTGAAAAGGAAGAGGTTTTACATGAATTTTTGATGTGGGACAAAAAATTTCTGCGGTACTTCTGAAAATCGTATTTTTGTCCCGATATTTGCTGTTCTGAAAATCGTATTTTTGTCCCGATATTTGCTGTTTTCATGTAATTTACTCCTGAAACTTTTAAAATTACAAATTATACAAAAAGATGTCAATTTCAATCAATTAAAATCGATTTGACTCAAATTATACATTAATTTGTGTCTATAAACATATTAAAAATGTAATATGATTTATGCATATCAATAATAAAATATATTTTAACATAATTGATATAATTAGAATTGAAACGTTTATATCGAATACTTTATAACAAAAATGTCATAATTCAATACATGTGAATTTTTTGGTTTAAAAGATAAATAAATAGAGGATTAATCTTATTTTGTAGGTAGTAGGGACATGTGGATTTTAGGGGATTTACTAGAAGTCTCCCACGCATGTTCTTTTCCACTTATTGGAGTAGTATTTCTTTCACTTTCTTATATTTTTTTCCCCCTTTTCTCCAAAGTAAAAATAAAAAAAATTATTATAAACATACAAATTGTCGTAAAAAAAAAGGAGTTACACTGATGGTAAGTATGCTCACTTGTGACAGAAAAATTATGAGTTTGAGATATGATAGAAACAAATAAAGTCAAATAAATATTTAAAAAAAATAAAAAAACATACAAATTATCCTTTTTTAATAATACAAATGTCATATGTAAAACTAACCTAGTAACTTCTAGTATTTTAATAATGTCAACTTCCATATTAAAAAGAGAAATTGTGTAATTCAATTAGCTAATTTTATCTCATTTAAATATTTTTATTTAATTTTTTAAATAAAAGATTTTAAATTCTATTTTTAATATTATAGTTTTAAAAATTAATCAAGAAAGATAAAATATAATTTTTATTAATTTACTTTGTTCACACACACACACACACACACATATATATATATATATATATATATATATATAATATATATGTATATTAGTTTTTTTACTCGAATAATTGAAGCGTCAATATATATATATGTATGTATATATTAGTTTTTTTACTCGAATAATTGAAGCGTCATAGTCGGCATATATATATATATATATATATATATATGTATATATTAGTTTTTTTACTCGTATAATTGAAGCGTCATAGTCGGCATATGATATTTCTTTTCCTTTTTTCTCTTTAACATATATATATATATAATATATATATATATATATATATGTGTGTGTGTGCGGTATATCATCAGCCATGGTTCGAAATCATGGCTACGGTTCAAGGTGGAATCAATATCGATAAGACAAGGTGATTGTCCTTTTGTGATTTTTTGCAAGGTGATAAAAGATTTATATATATATATATATATATATATATATATTGATTCGTCAAAATTTGGTATGGATATTTTAAGGGTAAAAAGGTAAAAAAATGACTTCCAAAATCTTGGAGAATCCTTGATTTGAAGTGACCTGCAAAACAAAGTTCGATGGGGACGTGGATCCCCGAAAACTCTGCGACGATCAAGTTAGTTTAATATAAAATTGGTAATTGTTTTTGGTATATCTGACTTGCCCTTACCTTCGTCTGATCCTTTCCTTTTATAAGGATGCGGTAGGGAGATCGTGTAGATTCAGCTCGTGGGCTGTTTAGCAGTTACCGTTATGGAGAAACGGTCCTTGTTAGTGGGAGAGTGGAGATCCACGTTGGAATTTAGTGGGTTATTTGTTCCACTTTTTATGATGATGAGTTTGATTTTGAATCAACCCGCAGTACACGTGGCGGTGTGCAGATTTATTTGTCGTATGGACGTATTTGTCCCTGGCGGGTATCTTTTTCCGTTCAATATATATATATATATATAAATATATATATAATATATATATATATATATATGCTGTATTTTCAGGTCCCTCAAATAATAGAAATTATCAAAGGGAAAGAAGAAGTGATGGCATTATAAAAAATTTCATTATTTTGTTTTCACTTTGTTCGTTTGATTGATTCACTATTATTTTTTCCTTTCCTTTCTTTTCTCATTTTCTTATTCAAGAAATACCTTAATATATATTCGATTATAACATTTAAAAAGACCATAAAAGTCTAAATTATTTTAATCTCTATTATTAATATTAGTTTATTAATAGAAATACAATTATTCAAAGTAGGAATCTAATAATTCGATATGTAATGAAAAGGGCAAACAAGAATAAGTCTTTCATTTGAAAGTAATAAAGAGCCACAAACCATTTCCATTCTTCTTTCGTCTTTATTACATGTTATTTATTAGCCATCAATATTCTCTACACTAACAATACTACTACTGCTTTTAAAATAAGCAATTATTATTTTTATTCTTCTTCTTATTTTTACACAAATTTTTTTTAAAAGTTTTTTTTTTTAAAGTTATATATATATATATATATATATATATATATGTGTGTGTGTGTGTGTGTGTATTCTTTTCTTTTCTTTTCTTTTTTTATTCAAATTTTCTAAAATCAGTTTCTTGAAAAGTTAATGATATAATTACTGGACTGTTGAAAGTGTATATTAGAAAAATCTAGTAAAATATATCCTGAAGTTTAAGGTTTGACGCCCAATCGAAACTTACTAAAATCTTATCCAAACACAATTATTTTTCAAATTGAATTTGATCGAAAAAACTAATGAAAAAAAAATTGTTGTAAGAAAACAACGTTAAAGTTTGTATTATATATTTTCGAGTATTTGAACAAAAAAAGAATTTAATGAAATTATATTAAAATAATTATACTTTTAAATTTTAAATATTTGAAATAAAATTTTTAATTTTTTTTAAAAGAATGGTGTCCAAATACATGTGAACATTAATTTATGGGGATGCATTGTATATATATTCCGACAACCGAGATTGATTCATGTAAATCAATCAAAACTTCATTTCTAAGGTTCTTTTAATACTTCAAACCTTTTTAATCAGCCTAATCCATTATTAACATTTTCTTTTTTTTTTTAATTAAGAAAATTATTTCTAACCACAAAAATTACAAGAAGATTCTTTATCATTTTCTTAAAAAAAAAAAATGTAATCTAAACTCTCACATAATTTACCTAGTAATTTTTAATCAATTATTAAACAGAAACTTTAAACTTATTACTCAGTCACGAAGTGTATAAAAATAGACAATAATATATAATGAGTTAAAAGGGGAAGAAATATATATATATATATATATATGTGGTGTAGTTGAATAATTATAATTTGAAGATTGAAAAATAGATAAGGAATTGTATATATAGAAGAGCAGAGAAAGAGAAATATTTGTATTTCTTCTTAGTTGGAGTTCACTTTCCGTATTCCGAAATAAGGAAAGTAAAAATGAAAGGGAAACATAAAGAAATCAAAGCAAAATAAAGCAAGGAAATGCAGATTGTGAATGTTAGGGAATGCCAAATTATGTTCCTTGTTTTCTTGTCCATATAAAATCCAACCCAAACAACATCGCAAATTTTGCTGTGGACTAACGCCAAATATATTAGCCATGCAATCCGTATCTACTTTACAGCTATACATATACATATATATATATAATATATATATATATAATATTATAATTATATATAGAGAGAGAGAGAGAGAGAGAGAGAGAGAGAGAGAGAGAGAGAGAGAGAGAGAGAGAGATAGATATATATCGTATCTGAAACTCGGATGTGGGTTTTAATTCAATCCTTTTCATTAATTAATGTTGGTCACCTTGAATGTGACTTCTTTCAATTTTATTTTTCCCCAATTTACACGTATACACACACACACACACACACACACATATATATATATATATAATATTCTTTTGATATTTTTAAAATTTATGGATTAAAAATAAGTAACTCAATTACTATAATTTTCATTTTTTTTTATTTCTTTAAGATATCATAAATTTAAGATATAAAAAATTTTAAAAAATTTATTAAAAAGCTTTGAAGGCAAGCAAGTAGGGTTTCAATGGCACTCGTATTTTTTTAAGTATTTGACGATAAAATAGTTATTGTAAGTATTATAAAACTCATATCGGGAGCTTATAAGTTCAAGTAATAATATTTAATATTATAAAAATAATTATGTGTGGTGTAAAATATATCTAAAGTTTTAAATATTCAATGTGTGTATATATATATATATTTGTAATAGTTTAATTATGTATATAAATATGTAATAAAATAAAAAGTTTAATATATATAAATAAAGTTGAAATTATGATATGGTGGTTATAAATATTGTTGCCTTCAATTCGATGAATTAAACTTATACCTAATTCTCCACGTATCTCTCTATCTATGCTATAAATATAAATATAAATATATAGGAATTGAATGTTCCATTGGAACACAGCTAGGATCATTGGTCCACTATTAATTTTTGTGTTAGATAGTCAGCATTCAATTTCTTAAAAATCATGTCTTTTGCATGGTTTTCACTTTGCACCATAATGAACGATTCTTCATATCCTTTATATATATATATATATATATATATAATAGTAGATTCAATTACTCTAAAATATCATAAGATAAGTAAGGTTAAAGGTTTAATACTTACTCTCTGCAGTTATTTAAAATTTGAAATAAAATTTTTATCAAACAATAGATAATCGGGAGACTTTTTATTTTTATGTAGGTAAATATTTTCGAGGTTGGAGCTAGGCAGAATAAGAAAAGGCTTCCTAATGGGCCTGAAAATATTTTTTATATTTGGATGGATTAATAGGTGATAAAAAAAAGATCCCAGTGACATACAATGCGCATGGGCTGGGTGCTATCTTAAGCAGTTGTGCACATGAATTCGTATTGGTTTTTTTTTTTTTTTTTTTTTTTGTGAAGATTTATTATGATTTTACTAAAATTTAGATAATTTTAAAATATTAATATTAATATAATATAATATATTTTATTTTATATTAGTTATTAATCATTATATGGTTAAAACATTACATGTTTATAAAAATAAAAGTATATTTACTGTTTATATACATTATTTCTTCCAACACCATCTGAGCTAATTTTTTTTTTATTTTTTATTTTAAAAAATTAAAATAACAAAGCAAATAAGAATTACGTGTAATAAAGTATATTTGTATATTTAAAATAATAAATTAACAAATTATGATTCTACTTTTTCATTTACATTCTAACCATTTGAATTCTAATTTGTTTATTAGATTAATCTTTAATTTAACTTGTTAACAAGTTAGAAATCAATATTTTTTAAATATGTAATTGTATAAAAAAAATTTGTTTTAGAAATAATTTATTAAATTTATTTATAAATGATAATATTAACAAGAAATCATGTCACTTATTTAATATTGCATATATTTTCTTTAACATCAAAATTTTAATTATAAGTTTAAAATATATAAATAAAAATTTATTATATACAAATTTTAAAATATATGAGTTTACTTAGTTAATAAATTTTTTTTTCACATGTAAATTTTATATATATATATAAATATCTATTCAAACAGTGTTTTTCATTTTTCATTTCTTTCTGGGTTTTCGGAAAAACAAAAAATCTTCTGTGATTCATTTAGATTACTATTAACCTTTTGACTATTATTAATTGCTTTTCATTTTTTTCAAAATATCCATCCAAATAGCATTTGTCAGTTTCCATTTCAAACAAATATTTTGTTCAAATTACAAAAATACCCCTAATCCAGTAAAAGAAATAATATTTTAATTTAACAAGTAAAAGCTTTCTCCCTCTCGCGCTACTCGCAAAAACCCCATCTCTCTTGGCCCTTCCTCTTCTCCTTTCCTATGAACCACCAAAATGGCTTCCGCCACCGTCGATTCTCCTTCTTCCACCGCTCCTGACCTCCCGCTCCGCTTGGACTCCATTCCCACGGTGGATCTCCAGCTTCTTTCTCAATCCGAACTCTACACGCTTTCTCTCTGCTCGCCTTCAACCTTCGACCCTCGTCGCTGTGATGATGTCGTTATCCCTAAAATCGACCGTTCAGTTTTCAACGAGTCTGCTGGTTCGCGAAAACAGACCTACTCCCGTCTCCGCCTTGCACCTGCTTTGGATCCTGCAGCTACTGCTTCGGCGTCTTCCATTCGCCGTCGCACTCCACACTTGCGTCCCTCCACTCACAGCCCCCAACCTCTTTTTCTGGATGCCGACCCTGAAAATGTTGAAAATCGACAAATCGTGTCTCTTCTTAAGGAACTTTTTGGGGTGGAATGTAGCGCTAGGGTGAAAGACAATAGCATGGACGAATTAGTGCCTGTCCAGGTTGATTACTCTGAAACTGTGCCAATACCCCAACTCGCCAATGTGGTTTCAACCGGTCAGAAGAGAAAGCGAGGCCGGCCTAGAAAGAACGAAAATGCGGTATATCTTGTCGAAACCAAGGTGGAGAGTCAGAGTGATGTTAATGTGTCCGCTGGGACAAATAATGTTGTGGTTTACGACATTCTTGAAGATAAGGACAAGGGCATTGTTAACGGGGATGGTCTTAATGTGAACTTGATAGAATTAGGATTGATGGAAGATCCATATGGAGAAGAGTTGCGTCGGAGAACCCAAGGGATGGGGACTGAGGAGCAGCTGTTGGAATTCTTAAAAGGGTTGAATGGTCAATGGGGAAGTAGGAGGAGGAAGAAGAGGATTGTGGATGCTAGCCTATTTGGGAATGTATTGCCCAAGGGCTGGAGGCTTCTTCTTTCTTGCAAAAGGAAGGAGGGCCGCGTCTGGTTATTTTGTCGACGTTATATAAGGTTCCTCAAAAACTTTTTCATTTTAGCTCTGTTTATTTATGATATATCTTAAGCTTTCTTCTTTAGATCTGCTCTAAAAAAGAACTAGAGGTAAACTTTTCGTTTGGTTGACTACCTGCATAAAATAAGATGTTGTAGAGAAAACCATTAAATAGAGATGTCAGGAATAAACTATTTATAGTGTATTTCAAGATTGTGGGGGGTTTTCCCGCTTGTTCCCTAGAGTATAAGATTTAGTTTAATCAGTGTTATGGAAAAATGTTCCCTAATTTTCAACTGCTACTTCCATTTTTTTTTGCATATATTTTAATCTTTCCCGGTAGTAATAAGCTGACAGATGGTTATGTACATTACTAAGTATACATGATATTTTTCTATAACAACATGTGCATTCAGCTAATTCAATAACTATGTAATTGAATCATACGAATAATTCTGGTGAAATTAAAGATGAAGTATAGTTTGTCATCAAGCTGCTGGTTCAAACTCTGTCGTTTATCTCTCACCCCCTTACCAACTCATATTTTGGTTACGCATGGACTGACGTAATTAGTTTGCTTCTTCAACTATTGTATAGAATATATATGGTCAGTATGAAGATGCTGCATTGTCCACTTGTATTGATTTCTAGCCAGAAAGAAGAAATTATCCTTTTTAGAATTTGGATGAGTCGGGGTATGTGTTGGTATTGGAGAATTTATTTCTTGGGATAACAAAGTCAATTTGAAAACTCTAAAGGTGAAGGAACCATACTTGATTTATGAAATGTGATGACAAACCAGACGTAAATTGACCTTAAACTTCATTCACATATTGCATTTATTATAGAGAAATAGAATAAATATTCTTGACTTATTCCAATGTAATCATATTTCTTAACTATTGGATATATTTCTGAAATATTTTTGTATTCTTTCTAATCTAAAGTGGGGAGTAATTAACCTTATTTATTGAGGTCAATCTGCTTTATTCTTAAATGTACAATTTCACATTTTCCTTTCCAGACAAACCTTAAATTGGAAATAGTTTTGTTATTTCATCTTCCTTGCATTCCTTCTTACCATTTCCCTGAATTGGTGATATATAGCCCTAATGGACGGCAGTTTGAGTCATGTAAAGAAATTTCTGCATATTTGCGGTCTCTTCATGACATTCAAGATGCAAATCAACCTACCAATACTCGGGTTACTGCTGATATAGCGGCTGTTGATAATATGGTAATTTTCTGCTTTCTCTGTTGTTCTTCCTTGTCTTTCATTTTTCGTTAATTAAAATGTAGTGCAGATGGCAGATCTTTCTGCTCCAAACGAGAAGAGGCAGGAAATTCTTGGTTGCCAAACTTTTTCACCAGGTATTGCCATAATATCTGGTAATTATGAGGTGCAAGTTACAATGAACCCTGGGGATCTGCCAGCAGTCCAAGTCAGAGAGGCTTCACATTGTGACAAGTGCAATTTGACTTTTAATTCTCAGGATGATTTTTTGCAGCACCAATTGTCTTTTCATCGGAGAAGGAAAACAAAAAATGGTGAGTCTATCACTGATGGAGTAATACTTAAAGATGGGAAGTATGAGTGTCAATTTTGCCATAAGACATTTGATGAGAGACATCGGTACAATGGTCATGTGGGAACCCATATCCGGAACCTTGCAAAGAATTGCGGTTCCCAAGTTGCAGATGTTGTTGAGTGTGTTGGATCTGGATCAGTAGACCTTTTACCTCAAGGAAATTCTGCAGTGGAACCTTCAGTTGCTTTAGAAAGCAATGTTGAACATGTTAGAGAAAAAAATGCTCATGATCCTCCTAATCAATATACAGACAAGGAGAATGGGGATGCTAAGGAATTTACTGGTCGTGTAGGTATAGTTGATAATTCCATGGACGTTGATGTTCCAAAATCCACTTTTTGCTTTGATTCTGACCCAGTCTTTTCTAATAATGTGAATAACAATGAAGCATCTGGTGGTGCCGTTGCAACCAAGAATACTGGTAATGGAGTTGGGATGTACAGTAATGCTCAGGAGAAGAGCTCTGCGAGTTCTTCACCTTCTCCATTGAATAATAAACAAGTAGATGGTAACACAAATATTGTCACCCATGTGGCTGAAGCGAAAGCAGTTTCACATACCTCGAGTGAGCAGATTGAAAGCCGTGAAATTGATTTGGGTGGTGCTAATTTTACTAATACAATGAATGAGCTTAGACTTGAAGAGAACAAAGTTGTTGATAGTGAAAAACTATTTGCCTTTTGCAATAGAAATGCTGGACTAGAGGATAGTAGTGCAGTGGGGGACAAACCATATGGTCAATCTGAGGACCATTCACATAAGCATATAGGTAAATCAAATGGTAAATCAGTTTTGATTCCAACTGGACCTGAGGAAAAGACATGTTCTGGGGACCTCATACTGACCCCAGCTAGTGATAAGGAAGAAAATAAGGATAGAGATGGATGCGGTATTTTCCCCAGCTCAATATTAGTGGGAGATGAACATAATAATACTGGTGCCTACAGAGGCATGGGCCCTGAGTCAGATAAGTGTGTCGAGGAACAAAGGTATTGATGCCAGAGTCATTCCATCTTGGATTGAGACAGGTAACATTACTGGGAAATTTGAGAAAGAAATTCCCACAGGCATCATAGATGCCCCTGAGCAGCCAAAAAACCCTGATAACAGTGTACCTTCTCTATCTGGTTTTAAGCGAAGCTATGGTGTTGAAGAGTATATTAACAAGGTTTCAGCAAGGAAGGTACAAGAGCCGCATATAAGTGATGCCCAAAATATGGGTACCAATGACTTATTTTTTCCTTTCAGCAATAGTAATGATGGAATGGGTATGGGCTTAAAAACAATAAACATGAGAGAGGATTTGAATTTCGGGCATTTTTTCCATCTGAAAATACTAAAGTATTTTCTACCGAAAATAGTAGAACCAATGTTCAAAAACATGCAAAGGAAGAAAGCAAGAAGGAGCCATCTGGAAGTTTTTTACTTGCCCAACATTGCGTTGCAGAGCCATCCGGTGAAATGTATAATATGAATAAGATCTTTGGTTCACAAGTGGATGAACGGAAAATTAATGTTATTGGAAACTCAAAAAGTCATGAGCTATGTCTTGCTTTTGATAGTCAGCCAAATTCCAGAGTTGTTGAAATGGAAAAGTTTGGCACAAAAAGTTATGGTATGCAGTCTGGTACAAGTCAAACCTATGGTGCCCAAAGCAATTTGAACAACACTGACCATGTTGCTCCTAAAGAAGGAAGAGCTGATGGGTTTGCTTTGCATGATTCCTCTTTCAGTGGTAAACCAAATGTATTTGAAAATAATTTCAACATGGTGTATCCTGGCAGGGTTTGGGAGGGCCCGAAACTCGATGAGGTTGGAAATTCTGGCAGCAAGTTCATGGCAGGGTTCAGTGGTGGTGTTTCTCAGCCAGTAGAGGATGTATTGGCTGGATCGATCTGGAGAACAGGTGAAGAAAACTTGTTGCGCCCGGATCTAACAGATACATCAACCCCACTTATTCAGGCATCAAATAGCTTCCACACCTTCGATATAATTTCTGATAAGGTGCGTTATAAACAAACAAAAACCTTTAATATAATTCTTTACTTAGTTAAGGGTGTAAGGGAAAAACAAATGAAATCCTAGTTTATTTATTTATTTTTATTTTTTTATTGAAAGAATATGATTATTTTTACTGACATTTGGTCTGCACATTTTTTTTGTTAGAATGCTCCCTATAATTTACCTCTTGAGGTTTTTGTTACTATTCAGAAAGACAGGTTTAGGCAGTGAATTATTTTGTCTGCTAATATACATTATCCGTGTATCTGCTCAGGAAAAATTTATCAAAGAGAGAAATGTCTATGGCCTATATCTGTCTCTCATTTTCTCTGATGCTATGAATCATGTTTTTCCCTTCATTACAAAAGGTGCTCATAATCTGAATGTTCGGAAATATTTTAGTTGGCATTCAGAATTTGATATTGAAGCAACTAGGTTTAGTTTATGAAATTTGAAAAGAAAAAATAAATAAATAAAAATCTCTTGAGTGATTAATGCATGTACAAAATAATGGAGAGATTTTATGCATTTTCCGAATTCTGTTACATATTTTGAATTATGAACTATTCCATTTCTTTTGAGGAAAATTGTGTGTATGCATCCAAATAGAATTAGCTTGGTTCATGTGGCACAAAATTAAAAAGAATTAACACTTTTTATCTCTCATCTATAGCGCAATCACTGTGACAATTTATTTATGACTTTGAAAAATGTGCAGACGCCTTTAATGGACGATCCTGATTTAAGCAGCTGATTTGTTTTTTTCCCCTAAAACAACTTTAACTGTTGCAATGACCTGGCATATTTTTTAGTTGCTCACACCGCTGTATTCGTTATGTGGAATTGTATGGTATGCCTGCAGGGTCACGAAGGGCTATTCGAGGTTAATCACAAGTACGAGTGCAATTCCGGTTTTGAAGGGTTGACTTTAGGAAGAACAGAACCAATGGAGTATAGTTTTATGACGGCGCAAAGTTCAAATCCTCTTCCAGATGAAACCAAAGGCTTCTCATTTAGTGCAGACACACAACAAGGCTTCGATTCTTCATTTTGGCTAGGGAAGGACTCTTTGATGCAGAACATAACTGCTCAAAATCAGGTTGCTACTATGTGTGTTTGGTGCAGAAATGAGTTTTACCAAGATCCCACCGCCATTTCTGGAGCCCAAACAGTTGGAATTGTTTCAATGTGTCCAGCCTGCGGCTCGAGGATTTCAGAGCAGTTTAATGCAATGTAGTGTTGTTGTTCACAATTAGATGCTCCTGTATTCATGTTGCTTAAGAAAAATTAGTTTTGTATGTGCTTCTTATTCGTAGGTTGAATATTTCTTTTAGAAAAAATAAACAAAATGAAAGATGTAGCAAGATCCTTTTTTGTGTCACACAGGTTGCAAAAAGTTAAGCTCACGGTTAAACTGAAGCTACTTTAACTTGGTTTTGATCTCACCTTGTCGTCCAATGCTCTCAGGGGCAGGACATGTCTGGACCTATTCTTTTGGGAACTTGGAGGCGGATGGCATCAGAAGAAGCATATGCTAGATGCATTAGAGAATGAGCTGGCTCTGTCAACAAACTATGTCTTTTAGCACTTTTGTGTATATTTTTTCACTTGGTTCATTGATGATTGGTTAAACCCTATTATTTTGCTTAACATTTTTGAAATATATGGGAGTTAATACAATATTATTAGTAGATATATTAATCATAGTAAGAAGCAAAACTTGTTTTATGTTGGATAATTTTTTCTTAATATATATATATATATATTTCTTGTTTAAAAATGAGTGAACAAGAGGACTACCATAATGAAGGACCCATCCCAATATTTCTCCCAACAGTTGGGGTCCTTGTCAGAGTTAAAGGCGGGATTAACTGTTAGATTTTGGTGCTACTTTTACGCAAACTTTAGAAATAAATTTGTGACTGTTCCAACCTACCCAATCAGAAAAGGAATTCCATTTCCTTTGCTTATTACACGAAAATAAGAGAAAAGCTTTACCTTTTTTTATTAATCTAACCTTTGCTTCTTTTTTTTTTATCAAAAAAAATTTAAATTTTTTTTATATTTATTATATTTTAAACTCATAATATTTAAAAATTATAAATAAAATTATTGTACAATAAATAATTTAATATATATATATATACACATTGTTGGGGTAATTTTAGACACAAGTGGGACAACAGGGATAATGACGTACTACCGCCCCTTATTTCACGCGCTAAGGGACGAACCAGCATTTTTTCCTTTTCCTTTTTTAAAATGAATATCTAAGGTCCATTTGGATAAATTTACAACGAAAAAAAAATTATTATTAATTTTAAATTTTAACCAAATGCACCCTAAGCTTTTAATTATTCATTTTAAAAATTATTAATTAAATAATTAAAATTTTATGTTATATTTTAAAATGATTATTTGAAATTCTATATCTCTCCAAATGACAATAAAAAAGAGAGAGAAAAAAAAAAAAACAAGAATAAGAATAATGTGATAAATAATTTAAAATTAAATAGACATTCTTAATTAATTCATCGTCATCTCCGTTAAAACAGTCCAAATACAAATACAAAAACAAACAACAAACCTTAGCCTCAGAAGCTAATATGCGCTGGGCGCTTTCGTCACCCACCTCTCTCTCTTCTTCTTCCTCCGGCCCTTAACCCTCTTCCTCTTCTTCTTTTTTTTTTTTCTCCTATGTCTGCTTCTTCTTCTTCTTCTCCCACTGCACATTAGTTTGATTTTCAACTAAAATTTTGACTTTTGAAGACTGTTTCTTGAACAAGAATAATATCTTCCGACACCTGTAATGGCAGGTTTCGAGGGTTTGGGAGCTGGGTTTCTTCTGTTATTGTTCTTGGGGCGCATAACCTGCACCGACATAGTTAAAGTTTCATCGCGTCCTATTTGTGCTTTAACTTCTCTTCAGGATTCCTTCTTGGGTTCTCAAGCTTATGGTTGTCCTGTAGGCGAGATCGGGTCATTTTACGTCAGTGGAGCAATTGAGGTATGTTTGTGGTTCTTGATTTTCTTTTTAACTGTGGGCTTTTCCTATTACTTTATTTCTGAAGTTATTTATTATCCCTGAATATTATTTTTTTTATCTGTTGTTAATTTATTAGGTTACCAATTTTAGCTTTCTTTCGTGATCTTGGTCATGTATTTGTGCTGATGCAGATTTGAAGATGTGTTTTCTTAGTTCACCTGAGAAGTTTGGAACTAGAATTTTGTCCTCTTCTGCCAATATATAGCAAAAAAAAAAAAAAAAAAAAAAAAAAAGAAGAAAAAGGGTGTTGTTAATTTGATTGGGATTCTTGATGGTTTTGTAAATTGAACAGCTGTGTGTGTGAAAATTTTGAAATTGATGTTAAGAGTATGTTCTTTGCTACATAACATTGGTTAGAGGAATGTGCCAGGAATTCTCCTGGCGATTTCTCTATGGATGAATGCAGTTGTTTAGTGTTGTTATGGAGTGATGACTTCTGTATCTGTAGCTTTCTAGTGCCTGAGTTCCCAAGGTGTCAGGCGGATAGATGAGTCTTTAGATGTAGAGATACCATTTAAATTAATAATCTCCATTATGGAGGAAATTTCATTTATTATTTTTTTGCATCTAAGGTGAGCCTTTATGGGTTAACTTAGCAAATACTGTGATGACAAGTGATTATTGGGACATTAGATAAACTCACTAGGAAAGTAGAAAGAAAAACAGAGTCAGTACTGTTCTTCTTTGAGAATATCACATTTGTTGTCTTTCATGACTTAGTTTAGTTAGCAAATACTGTGATGACGCGTGGTTGTCGACAATAGTATTTGGTAAGAAAATTTGTCGACAATAGTATTTGGTAAGAAAATTTGTCGACGATAGTATTTGGTAAGAAAATAATAAGAAGAAAAACATCTTATTGGAGAAGTTATACGTCACCAGTCACCTCAAGACATGTAACTTTTTGAGAGTAGATTAAAATGGTGACAAAAGGAAAAAAGTGAAGAACGAGGATTTATATCATTGGAGAAGTTGACAGTTCTTTTGTCGGTAACTCAGAATAGACTTCCTTGTTTTCTGATGACGTTTTAATCATGTCTGCTCCTTTGTCGTTGAAACATGACTTTACGACTTTGAGTCAATTGGTGACGGAAGGAAAAAGAGGAAGAAAGTTGTGAGGATCATATTTTCTGAGTTGTTGTTTGTTCTTTCTGTCCTTACCTCAGGATAGGCTTATTATTTTTAGCCATGATACAATTGCGTGTGCTTATTTGTCATTAGAGTAAATTTGTGAAGGGGAAAAACAGTAGATAGTCATTAAGAGTGATGCTGCCCTTAGGTATCTAAGGATAGCCATTAGTAACTACTCTAAAACCCTGATGAGTTGAGATTAGAGTAATTGTTAAAATGGAGTGAATGAAAGAGAAAAATGGCAAAGAAGATTGTGATGCTTTTCTTTATCTTTCTGTTACCTTTTATCTTTGTTCTATTGGGAAAATGTTCCTGCATTTGGTGTGTTAATCACACTTGAGCTGTGAAATGCATTGTGCGAATACTGTTCATCCTGTCATGTTACGACAGTTCTATGTCATTCAATTTGATTCACAATTGTTCATGACATGTGTTGTCTTCTATTTGGAGAAATCTAATTTAGTTTTTATGCTTTTATTCTGAAGGGAGATGAGGGCTCATTGCAAAGGGCACTGTATATAGTTCATGACAATACAGAAGATTATGTTGCTTTGCTCTTTTATGCATCTTGGTGTCCTTTCTCTGCGGCTGTTAAACCAACCTTTTCCATTCTAGCTTCCTTATTTCCTTCAATTGCTCATTTTGCAATTGAAGAGAGTGCTGTGAGACCAAGGTTTGAACACTCTTATCTTATCAATGTATTTCTTTGTTGATTTCAAAGTTTCTAGTTGAAAATGACATATCGTTTGTTTAAAAATATTTTCAGCGTTCTCTCAAAATATGGAGTTCATGGATTCCCCACCATTTTCCTCCTAAATTCCACCTTACGCGTGCGCTATCATGGTTCCCGAACATTAAATTCTCTTGCAACATTCTACAAGGATATTACTGGTAAGGTTTTCTGCTAGAGATCTTTTGTGGTGAATTCCATTCAAAATCCTAAGTTTTAAAATGTTAAGAATAACCAACATGTTCAATTATTTGAAAATTGAATAAGTCACTTACTAGCAGGAGAGAGCCTAATTGTTTAGTTTCACAATTGTAGATAAATATACTTTGCAATAAATAATATTTCAGCGTATCTGTAAACATATATCATGGAAGGGAAAAATCTGAATATCAATTTCTAGAATACTGTACTGGAGTTAAGCCCTTCAAAATTTTTAAGGGCCCCGAGAATTTAGTTAATTTGTAGTGTAAAGTAATCAGATTTTTTAGCAGCCAAAAACTCTTGTATACCTGATATTGCTTGCTGCCATCTCTTACACTTCCCATACCTCAGCTTCAAGTTCTTGGAGTTAAAAATGCTGTTTTTAGATTTTTCCTTTAGAATAATATCTTTTATCTAGATCTCAAATCATTTTAACCGTTAGCAGATTACCCATCACATCTCCACCATCACTCCTACAGCTTCATGCCAAAAAAATGAAAAAGAAAGCATAAGCATATCCTGGCTTGCCATCATAAACTGAAAGATATGAAAAGTGTTTGCACATTCATCAGTAACATTATTTGTTTGGTACAGATATTGAACCAGAACCAGCAAACGGAACACCTCTGGACAAGATTGGATGGTCACTAGACAAACAGAAACGCAACAGCAGCGATCCAGAAAGTTGTCCATTCTCATGGGCAAGATCTCCTGAAAATTTGTTCCAGCAGGAAACTTATTTGGCACTAGCCACTGCATTTGTGGTGCTTAGGTTGCTTTATATAATCTTTCCAACTCTGCATAGATCCACTCAATTAGCTTGGAGAAGGTATGTGATGAACACAAGATTGAGGAACTTGTTGGCACATCCTTCTGTCTACCTGAATCAAGGTATACAAATCTTTAGTCATCTAAAGGATCCATGTAAGAGAAGCAATTTTCAGGAAGGAGCTATGAATGCAAAAGTCTGGGCTTCGAAATCTTTAGCTTCTGTTTCATTTGGAGATTCTACTGCCAGCCGCGCTGTCCCTGTCCCTGTAAGTTGAGAATCACAGAAATTTTATTATAAGAGTTTGGTGCAGGTGCATATGAGCTTCTCCACACCCCACCCCACCCCTTAAGAGAGAGATATCTTAGCTAACTTCTCTAGTTGGGACCTTGTGTTTTGCTGATAGGAAGGAAGGAAGGAAGGAAAAAGAAAAGAATGGTAAAAAACCCTAAAAATATTTGACCCTTGGAAGCAACCTGCTTCTTTAAAATGTACTGTTAGATTAGAATCTATTTATCTTAACTTTTGAAAGAAAAATAAGACATTGTTGTATCTCTGTATAGCTTCTTCATATTTATAAGCCTCTCTGCTTCATTCATTCTTCTCTGTGTCTGTTTATTTTATTATTATTATTATTTTTTAATATGATATTTTAGAGCTTGTTTAATTTAATTTGAATTGAAATCAATTAGTTATATATATATATATATATATATTTTTTAATTGAAATTTTTGAGTGCTTAAATTAGATTCTATTACCAACCAAATTACAAAATTTTGACTTTTTTTTAAAAAAAATAAAAATATCAACATGTTATAAAAAAAAGTTCTTTAAGTGCTAGCAGAGGGAGATTTATTTTTCTTTGCTTGCAAAGAGAGAAAGGTAAAATTTTGCACCTATTATTATTATTAATTAGATATTTATTTTAGTAAAGATATTTTTGTAATTTTAAACAAAGGAAAAAGCAAAATCTGATTTGAAAAATGTATCAAAATATGAAAAACGGTTAATAGCACCTGATAGCGGTCCAAAATTTGGGGTTTTTAATGCTCTGTCCGCTCTCTCACTCTCTTCTTTCTCAGACCCATTTTTATTTCTTTCTTCTCTCTCAGTTTCTCTTCTTAATTTCTTGATTCTGCCGTGTATATATGGGGAATTTGGTTAACTTGCTTTGAAATTTCTTGGATCCATCGGTGTTTAGGTGCACGTTTCTTGAATTTGTGTCAAGGGTTTTCGTGAATTTGGGGTTGAAGTTTTCTCTTTTATTCTTCCTTTCTTGAATTTGTGTTAACGGTTTTCTTTCTTCCTTTTCTTGTTGAATTCAAGTTTTATTATCAAGAAAAGGTTTTCGTTCTTTCTTTCTTTGAATTCATGTGTGTGTTTCATAAAAAAAGAAGATTTCTTTTTTTTTTTGGAATTTTTGTTGTGTTTAGTTAAAAAGTTTCTTTCTTTCTTGAATTCGTGTTTAGAAAGTGATTAATTTTTGTTTTGTTTTCATCTGATTTAGAATAATTTGTTCTTGTGAGATTTTTTTCTTTTCTTTTTCAGTAATTCTTGAATTTATTACTTCTAAATAAGAAGTAATGTCTTTGTTTATTAACTCTCTTTGGTTTTTTGCAATGCTTTTTGGGTGTATAATTTTGTTTGCATATCTTTACTTGACAGTTTTTCTTCTTTTCTTCCCTCTTAGTGTTGTTTTTGTTGATTTTCTGTAAATTGCCATTCATTCAACTGATTTGTTCTTGTGATCTTCTTCTTTTCTTTATCAATGTTCAATTGTGCAAGTTTTTTTGGCGTTTCTTTTAAATCACTTGTTATTCTTTTGTGAGTGATTTTACTTTTTGATTCTGTGGAAATATTCCTTAATACATTTTTGCTTCAATTCAATGTGCAATTCTTTTTGTATAATTACTGTTTTTTTTTTTTTTTACATTGTTATATTATTAATATTAGTAATGATGAATTTGAATCGAAAGAATTGAAGAAAAGTTTTCGCGCATATTTATATTTAATTAATTTACATTTAAAATATAAAATTTATGTATTTGTCTTAATAGAAATGTGTATTTATTATTTGTTTGTACTGTGAGCGTTCTTGTAGGCCGAGTCTATTGGGGTTTCTCTGGATATTGGGTTGTGGTTATTTCTATTCGTCGACTTTCAGGGATGAAATTCCGATCGAGGTATCCACAACGGAGATCGGTGGCCCTGGCGTTGGTACTTGGTAGGGGTGGCGGATATATGCACCCTAACGTGAAGCCTAATTTTCAACCTAGAAATCCTCAACAGTACGTGGAGAGAGGTCCAATGTAGTTTTAAAATCATCAGAATCCACAGCCAGGAGCTGTGTATTCCAGGTAACTTTTGTAATTTAAATATGTGCTTTTTTTTTCTCCTGGTCAGGCCTGCATTTTTCTTTTTAAAGGTGGGATGACTTGTTTACATGGGGTTTTTATTAAAATTTCTGAGAGGAAATTGAATTAGGGATTCTATATTCTATATTCTTGTGAAAGTAGTTTGCATTAAAATAATGAAGTGTAGATTATGAATAGCATCATCTCTGGCACTAACTATGGGATTTGCATGATTTGTGGATCTCATTGTTACCTAAATTAGTAGAGGATTAGTCAATTGTATATTATTTCTTACTTTAATAAGCTGTACAGAAAATGTTATTTAATGAGAAAGATTTATAGAGTAAAGGCATTTAGCCATTTTACTCAAATATTGTTATAGATGTGGAATTTCTGGAAATTTTCTCAATCTTATTGATAAAATCACTCCAAGCAATGAAATTCCGAATAAAAAGTCTGTAATTAATATCATTGAACTAGTTTTTGAATTCAAAGGTTTGCTCCTCTTTTGTTTCTTGCTATTTAACCTATGTGAATTCAATGTCTGTAATATCCATTTATGCTATCTTTATTGGTAATGTTGAATATGAAATGAGAGACAGGTTTTGCTTCTGTCGTCTGGAAAAAAAAAAGAAAAGAATTCCTCTTTTGGTCTATTCATGCGTAGTACAGGGCTTTATTATACAATGAAATATATTGATTGATAGTTTCTGCCTATTAGTAGTACAATAACTCCTTGGAAGTGAACTTGATGCATCAGTTCTTTTATTTATGTTCAAAAGAAAAAGTCTTGAAAATAGTACATTATATTAGTCTGGAGTTGTTCAACTCAAGAGAAAATTCTTCAAATGACTATGGTAATCCTTAGGCTTCTCAAAACCAAAAGCATGTCCGGTACCTTTGATAATTACTAGCTCCGCATTGTCACCCAAATGTCTGGAAGAAGCAATGAATTCCATGACTTGGGAGATCATAAAAGGAGAATAAAAGAAAGAAAAGAGTGGAACCTTTTTAGTCTGTGAGCCAATTGTACTGGGAAGATTTGATCTTGATCACCCCATAAAATTAAAGTTGGCTGCATAACAGAAAGTGACCAAATTCATAGATAAGTGTTTCTGTAAGGGTATACTGAGATATGATGGATTTGGGAAAATGAAAGAATGTTGGGACCTGAGTGATTCTGGGAATATCTGAAATCTTCCTGTCTTTTGGAATAGCGCAGAGTATTTCTTTCTTCTCGTTTACAAAATGGGAGCACATTTCCTGCAGCCCACAAAATTAGGTCATATATTATACAGCAAAGTTTGTGTAAATCCTGGAGAGAGCATTTTTATCATTTGGAATTTTATTAAACGTAGAAAGTTCGAGAGAGTTGGAAACCTTACGTCAATGAAGTCCTCGAGCAAGCAAGCAGGGATACCTTTGGGTGGCTTAACAAAAGTGTAACTCATTAACTCCTTCATCTTGTCTGCCTTGAGCGGCACCAGAATATCGGCAGCTTCCTCTATGTTTTTCACCGGAAACAGGCCTTCTTTTAGATCTTTCTCCTCCAAACACACGCCGGAACAGCATATCACCACTTTCTCTATGCTCTCTTTGAACTGTGCCGCCATGCTATAAGCCACGAACCCACCGTAGCTGATACCCACCACGCTCATCTTCTCCACCGAGTTCGCATCCATGACCCGCTTAACACACTGAGCCTGAAACGACTCGGAACGGTCGGGCCGAGTCGTGAACGAGTCACCAAAGAACACTAGGTCAGGCACGTAGACGTTGAAATGGGGTGCCAGAATTCTGACGGTTTCCCACCATTGCCACATTGCGTTGATCCCAAACCCGTGAATGAGGACTAAGTTTGGCCGTGTGGGCTTCCGAGTCTTGGGCACCCAGCAGTGCATTGTTGTGCCATCCCCGAGGTCCGTGACGGTTGATCGGAGCCCAGAAGTGGTGAAAGCTGATCTGATGCACCAACTTGCCGATGCTGTCAAGTTGAAACACTTGGACATTCCCGTCGCCGGCCGGAGTTTCAAGTACAAGCCAGACAGGAGGTATTTTTGGGTTTCGGAAGGAGAAAGATGTTAATTATTTAAAGGAGAAGATAGCTTAGCTACTCCTGTCCTGACACTGCCTGCGCTGTAGATAGTTGATTTTGGCTAGAAAAAGAGAGTACTTTCATTAATAGGACATGTGCTGCAGATATTTTGGAATGGGGAAAAAAGAAAAGAAAGAAAAACAAATAATATAATTTTATTTTTAATTCAACAAATGATTCTTCCCAACGTGTTTTATGGATTTTTAACTACCAAAATTCATATTACATCACTTACTTTACTTTATGTAGATGCATAATTTATTTTTTTTTAATCATATTACATTCAACAGAAATTATAAAAAACAAAATTGAAGGAAAAAGTTAGTTGTGATAAAAATAATATATAAAAATTAAACTATCAATTTTCGTATAATACTGTTTATTAATAATTTAATAATAATTGAGAATATAAATTTCTTATTTAGTTCTTACAAATTTATAATTGAAAGAATTTCATATCTATTATCTTAGAAAATTGAAGTTAAAAAAACAGAATGTGATAGTGTTTAATAAATAAATTCATTATATTTCAATTGGATTTGCAATATATTTCAGATAACACTGTTTTTTCAATTTATGATAAACAGCTAATACCCATTTGAGATTATAATAGACAATGCATTTAGAGTTATGCCTTAAAAAACTTCACGGGAACAAATTTAATTACAGAATTGATGACAAAAATTTTTTTAAAAAAATTATCAAATCATAAGTTTTATGAAATTAAAATATATTTTTTATATATATAAAAATTTAAAATATTTTAAATTAATAATCAAAATACTTTTAAATATATATTCAATTACTTTTATTAAATTTAAATGATATTGCCATTCTCTTTCTTAATTATTTAAATAGTCATCATTTTCCTTGTTCATTTAAATACCTCTATAATAAATAATAAACTTGGATTGAACTCTAGAAAAAATTGTTATTTTTATTGTTTAATAAAATAATAAATGATATTATCTGTATTTGAGATTTTATAATATTTTTATATTTAATATTAAATATATAAAAAATTCTTTAAATGGTAAAAAAACAAAAGTTAAATATATTATGAATTTCAAAAATTCATTAAATTAATGAATATTCATCATATAATAATTATTATTCATTCATTCAAAAAAATTACGTAAAGTAATAAATATTACATAATATCTATAATGTGAATATATATATATATATATATATAATATATATATATATATATATATATATATATATATATTAGTTAGATATATATAAATGTGTAGTGTTTGTAAGAAGAGGAAAAATTTTTTTTTTCAAGACTTAAAATACCTCTTACTTTCCTTTTCTTTCTTTCTTTACCACCACTACACACTCAACACTATATATATATATATATATATATATATATATATATATATATATATATCTGATATTTATCATATTATTTAATTTTTTGAAATAAATAAATAATAATTAGAATAAATAATAACTATTATATGATAGTCATTTATTAATTTAACAAAAGTTCGAAATTCATAACAAAATAATTATTGTTTGTAATATCATATTTTATTTTTCTTTAGATTGTAATATAAAAAAGTATTTAAAATATTAATTTAAAAGATAAAAAATTCTAAATTATACCAAACTAATAAAAAATTATTTTAAATCCAAAAAAAAAATATAGCTGAGTGCAAGAGAGTGCAATGGAGTTAATAAAAATTTGCAGTATTAGAATTTACAAGAAAACAGTAAAATGTCCCAAAGAGAGGAATCCAGATAACAAAGTGTTGAAATCTGGGTATTATCTAAACCTCCCCATTGGATTTATAATAAAATTAATATATGCCCCCAGAACAAAGCCATCAAGAAATCGATCCTTAGATCTCAGCCCTTGTAGCTGAAAGAAGAGGCAAAAGAAAAAATCTATAATACCTAACAAAACTCATGCAAGATTTCTATCAGCACACACAGACCTTACTAAGGAAAACGATTGAAGGAAAAGGAAGAAGAGAGATAGAATAGAACTAACAGAAACCCTAATCAGGGTGGAAAGAGAGCCTGTTATTTATAATGTTTCATTTAGCGGCTAGGCCCATCAAGTGATAAAAATGAATAATAGGCCCATTCAAATGTATACTTTTTAAAAATATAAAAGAAATAGTTAAAACCATAATAATTTCATGTATAAATCTTCCATTTTTCAATATGTCAATTCCTCAATTCCCAGAGGATGGATTTCTCAGTAGCTAATAAACCATAATCAAATCTTTTTAGTATTAAGAATGATGATCAAATAACACTTAATGCATTAAACAATATAATTGTAATTCACAGACAGGATGTTTGATTGTATATATATATATATATATATATATATATATGTGTGTGTGTGTGTATGTATATATAAACAAGTTAAAAAGAAGAAAGGAACAAACTCCTCCTAGTCCTGGAAGAGATATAGAATTTACAATAACTCCTACCCTATACATATATATATATATATATATATATATATATAATATATATATGTATATGTGTTCTTATTTGTGTGCAATTCTTCTGAGCAATTTCTGGTTGATGTGTGCCTATATATCTAATGTATGCCAGAAGGAAGTTTTAGTAAAGTGAAACAAAAGCCTACTATATATTTGTGATTTGACTGTGAATCAGCATCTAATAAATATTCTGTACTTTCCTTTATTGTGCTTTGTATAATCTCTCTTCTTTGGAATGGAATGGAATGGAATGATTTCATGTGAGAGCTGAGTTCCGAAACCTAACAACAACACAGGATATGTCATCTTTACTATCCTTGTTCAATGCTGCCACGGTTAATTGTTCAGCTGCTTTCTGGGGATCTCTTGTTTTTCTTGCAATATCAACAGCTTCTTGATTACTCATTACCTGACAACAAACAATAAAAGAAAAAGAATAGAGAGAGAGAGCGAGAGACAAATATATATACACACACATATATATGAGACTGTAGACAGCAGAACCTTGAATTTTTCTTTATGAAAAATGTAAATCACCTTCCAGAGGCCATCACTAGCAAGGATGAGAATATCACAGTTAACATCAATGGTGATATCAAGAATATCAGGATCTGAACGCAGATGTGATTTAAGGCTTTTATCTCCAAATGCACGAGAAACAGCAAGCTGTCCATTCACCCTAGGCACGTCCCCTATAACAATATAGAAAGTAAAACACTGTAAATTCATGATCCACAGAAACAATTTAGCATCCAACTTTTTTGCGACATGCAAGAGTAAACCTGGATATTTCTCCAAGAAATGAATGGTAATGCAGAATCATAAATATCGTGTCTGTCCATTCTCTAGTAATAAGGGAGATGATAATAAGTAAGGAAACAAATTATGCCACAACTCTTGATGAAGATATACATATAATTTACACACGTGGATCATATGCCTCATGAAAGGAAATCAGATCATGGATCTCCACAGTACTGCTGGAGAAAAAATCTTATGACAAGATTTTGGATCAGATATTAAGAATCCAACGTAGCCCTTTAAGATAGAAAGATGAGAACATGGCGCGGTGTTCATAAGGCCATGATAAGTAGACCAGAAGCGGATGACCGAATCATTTCCCTGCTAATACATACAGTGTAACCTGCCAATACTCAAAAAAAGAACTTAGCGGAACTGGCAACTTGTTTTCCAAGTCTCAGAATCCAATAAGTCCATCATATGTATAAGAAATACACATTTTATATGCTTTAGCTTGCATTGTATCGACTTTCCAGATCGAAATCAGTAGTGCTATTTATTCTTGTCTCCTGAAGGAGAAAACATTGACTGAGATCAATACTTGAGATTTCTGATAAAACTGCATAGCTAAAACTATGCATCATCAAGGTTTTTTTTTTTTTTTTTTTCTCCACAATCTAATTCTGTTGGTAATAATGATCATTAACAAGAACTAAAATCAAAGCAAAAGGGGAAAACACATGTTATAAATATGCATTATCCATAATATTGAGAATTAATGCGTTAATAAAAGAAACAGTAACAAGACAATTGTTTTAAACGAATTCACCCTTGTTCTCGTATTCACGCCAAGTATACAGCAACACAATACATAAAAAGGAAAAATGAAATCCCTTCTACTTTTAAAGGAGAGTCAGGATAAGAGAGAAAAGAAACCTGGCAGGTTGGAGACAAAACCACCCTTGTTCTCAATGGTACCTCGTTCAGTACTAGGCTCATGGTCTATTGTCATCTGAATTGCTTGACCTCCCCTAGATAGAACAGCTCGGGAATCTCCTACGTTAGCTACCCATAATCTTTGGCCATTTATCAGAATTGCAGTCACTGCAGTTGAACCTCCTCGGCCCAAGTTAGAACTTTGGAGAATATCTTGATCAGTTTTCTCATATGCTTTCGAGATGCATCCACCTGGATTAGTCCAAAACTCGCCCTGATATAACCAAAAACTACAAGCATGATGTTTCAACCAAAAGTGACGCAATTTTGTGAAGTAAAAAACTATATATATAGAAAAAGGACCAAGCGGTTTAGCACATGTAACCTCATTCAAGATGTTGGCAAATAAATATTTTTGCAGGTATGCCGGAACAGCACTCCCAAGATGTCCGTCATAAATAGCAAAAAGGCCAAGCTCATGTCCATCTACCCGTGCAAACTTGGCCACGTGGTAGTCTTCCATAGGATGATTGGCTTTACCCTTCACTAGGTGGAAACCATATTTAGTTTGACCCTCACGGCTTTTTCCTTTACCGGATATATAAGCTGACTGCCCCCCTACACACTGGATATAAAAGACAAATGAGGGTACGTAACGATCTAATATAAACTTAAGTTATGCCGTATACGACAACATTCAGGAATAACGAGGATAAAGTCAAAAGCAGATCATGACAAAAGTATCAATAATATAGGAAGACACTAACTAGAATATTTCATGATATAACCATGCACGTACGTAGATTTTTTGAAACATTGTCTGACATTTTCTTTCAAAACTTGTCAGATAAGTTAAATCTAATGTTTAAAATTATTAATTCTTTGTCATGTAAACAAAGCTTTGCGTTTTAACATAAAGTGAATGAGAAACTTATAACAATGGAGAATCAAGGTTTTTACCCTGATCCAGGCAACATAGGGCAGAAATGCATACAGCTTTTAGAAACATAATCAAGTTAACTATAATGGACTTCAGTTAACTCCCATATAGTCTTATGTTAAAGGATCCTCTAGAAACATCAATACTCCCCTGTAGTATACATGTTAAATTAAAAGGGAAATCACTCAGAGCTCATTATTACAAAGATTATATTATCACATTTTAAACATGATTAATTTCTAAGATAAATTTGCAAACAAGAATGACAAGGACTGAAAGTAATGGCCCATACATACAGACAAATGTACAAGCAGTGAACTGCATGTTGAGACCTCATATATTTCCATGGCTGTTCTCTGCTTAATGATTCATTTATAAATGGAATAAAGAGCTAATTGACATATACTGATCAGAGGAAGGGCCAAAAAATATTGCCATGGAAACCTAATTAGTTTGCTCATTAGCTAAAGGTTCAAATATTCTGATGAAAGAGTAGAATTTCAAAAACTTATAGCTAAATCCTGAACTAACCACTATAGCAAGTGAAATGGTTTCATTAAGTCCTCAGAGCTCACATACAATATTCCAATAACAACAAGAGCATAAAAGTAACACCTCATTCTCTGTCATTTCGAGCTCTACAGCATAATGCATGATCCATAAATTTCATCAGAATGACAGGATCAACATGAAAATAGAAATCTAGATACACCAAGAAAAAGAAATATTACCTGAACACAAGCAACATTGAAGCACAGTAGCTTATCCATCAAATTCTTTGCTAATTGAACAAATATTGAATCTTTAGGCAAATCTTCAACATGCAACACCTTTAACTCCCTCGATCATCTTCAAGTCCTTCAAATTGATTACCAACTAAAACTCACCGAACTCCTATTCCCCCACAATAAAAAGAAAATTTCACAAGTTGAACAAAACCCCACAAAGCAAAACTCAGAAAAAAAACTATACCGAATTCAATTGAAACAAAAGCAAATAAAAATCCCATTTTTCAAGAATTGGTCCAACTAAACAATATTAATCACAGAAATACTAGAGTTAACTTGTTGCCAACATCATTATCCAGCTGTTTCCTTTTCTTTGTGTAATGAATTTGCGCAAAACAAAATACTTTTTAAATACCTATAATGAGGCTAAAGAACAAGAAAAAGAAACTGAAAAAAGGGAAGCATTTAAACCATTTGAACCACTGAAAATAAAAAATGCCCATTTAACAATTGGAATAATAGTGTAAGAGAGACAGAAAGAGACTAGTGTAAATTTCGCTTACAAGGGGACGAACAACCGATTCTTTTTTCAGGCTTGGGCTTCTTTTTCTTGTTTTTTAACCGTCTTATTTGGCTTTCTGGCAACAAAAAAGGGCAAAAGTGGGAGAACGTTACTTGTTGACTTTGTTGTCTTCTGCTTCTTCTGATGTATACGTGTTACGATGTTAGCTTCGTTTTCCTTCTCTCTTTTCTTCAATGTTTCTCCTTTCGGTTCTTCTTGTTGCCATTACAGCCCCTTTTTGTTCACTCTCATTTCTTTTATATATATATATATATATTTAGTATCTTCTTCTTAAATTTCAAATTCAATTTAAATACGTCTCACACCAAATATATTCGTCCCCTTTATTTTATATTATATATATATATAACAGTTAAAGTTATACACGTCTCTTTTATAAAATTTTAAAATTATTATAAAAAGTTTAATAATAATATTATTTTTCAGATAAAAACATCGATATTTAAGTAAAAAGAAGTTGTAGCAAGTATAAATTTATGACTAAATATAATATTAAAATATATTATAAATATTACATAAAATTACGAATTTTATAATTACAAATATTGTAATTCATATTTATTACAATATAAATTATAAACTATGTTAAAACATTTTAAACTAATCTATTTTTAGATTTAGATTTCAAATATACAAAGTTAGTAACAAAAAAAAAAAAAAAATGGGGAGAAATAAGTAAATGTTTTGGTTAATTAGGGTAGAGTTTTTTGAAAACTTGTTGTAGAAGTAGAATTGGTGTGATTATAATTTATAACGTGGAAAAGATTGGGCAAAAGTGAGAGAAGGATCAAAAGGGACCTACATACATTTTTTGTCGATATATATATATATATATCTTGAGCAAATCATTGGTTTTTAAAACTGGATGTAATTTTACTTAAATAAACTACTCTCACTTGATTAATAGTATTTAGACTCATTTTTATATGCTATTGTTTATTCACTTTTGTTATCGATGTGGAACGGAGTATCACAAATATATTTACATAAAAGTCTAAAAAAAATCTTTTTAAAGTAGAAATATATAATTTTTAAAAATTATTAAAATTTAATATTATAGAAACGTATAAATTTGTTAAGAAAAGTAAAGAATATTTATTGGAAAAAAAAAAACTTGTTTTTTCACAAGTCATAAAGGAGGATTGGCTTGACTAAGTCAAACAGATTGACCTAGGAAATTAATTAATCTCATAGAGCAGTAGTAATTGTCAGTTACCCCTCTTTCGTTCAAATTTTTTCTTTCCTTTTCTTTTTTCCAAAAAACTAAATTACTTTGATACCCTCAAGGTTTTATTTAAAAAAAAAAATTCATCTACCGTAATATGTTATGGATTCAAGTTGAATTTTTTTTTAAATGATATAATTTTTTAAAAACAAGATTTTACTTTTAAATTGGAGTAAAAGTTGAAAACCAAAATTATATAAACAAACTTATATTCATGGATAAGACAGTGTATATAAATTATCTGTAAAAATTGAATATTAAAATATTTAAAAATGCATGTTATTACACAATTTACTCCTAGGTTTAAGGATATTCATTTATTTCAAGCAAAAGCGAAATATTTAATAAAAATACTGAAGTATGGACAACTTTACTTTACCCATATAATCAAAATTATCGGAATGGCCATTATATATTTGTTTAATAAATTAATCTTTATACTATACAAATATATATATATATTTGTATAGCATTATAATTTATTTGGACAGTCGTAATCAGACATATTCTTCTTTGTCATTATGTATTAATTTCAAGTGCTAATTACACGGTGGAAGTTGCAAATGTGAGAATCTCCATGGATAAGCTAAGCTACATTCTTAATTTACTGGCCGGCTGAACAGCCAAGAGAATCATGGATGACAGAAATATTAATTTAGTTCATATATTTGATTACTTCATTTTTTTTTTCCTTAAAAATTGATAGGATAAGATGAGATTTTAATTTGATTAGAAAATTGTAAATTTTTGTCCTTAACTGAAGAGTTTCCTTAAGAAATGTTGTGAAATACAACAACAGCATATTTGATTTGATTCCATCTCAAGAACAGTTAAATATCTCATGAAACTAAATGACATAATTTTTTTCCAGAATGTAACATTTGAATTTGTCAATACAGCTAAAGTTTTTGTTTATCACTTTCATGAGTCATGGAATTCTTTTTGCTTAGTATAAAAAGAGATCAAAATCATGAGAAATTCTTAATTATTTCAGATCAACAATGGCGAATAATAGGACAGGCATGCCTTCAATTGCTCCTATTCCTTCCCAAGTATCTTCTGTTTCTACTGAGTTATCTATCATGGAAGAAGCAAAACTCAGGTTTAAACATGCATTAAGAAAAAATGTTTCCAGCCCACGTTCCCCATCAAGCTTTCAGAAGGTCTGTCTGCTTCTTTATGCATTAATATATATATATAAATATATATGTATTGGCATCATTATCTGTTTTATGTTATGTTTGTTCTTGGAAATTACAGATAATGGCTGAGATTGTAGGAACATATATCCTTATCTATGTGGGATGTGGAGCTGGTCTTGTTAACAGATTAGCCACACTTGGTGCAGTTGGAATTGGAGTTGTCTGGGGAATGGTGGTCATGTCTTTAGTTTATACACTTGGCCATATCTCTGGTGCACACTTCAATCCTGCAGTCACCATTTCATTAGCTTTAGGAGGCAGATTTCCTTTCCCACATGTAAGTAATTGTTATATATATATATATATCATTGAATATAAAAAGATAAACTTGTAAAGTGTTCTTATATTTTCATTCGATTTTGGTACAGGTGCCCATGTATGTTATTTCACAGTTTTTGGGATCTTCACTTGCAAGCCTTACCTTGAAGTTGCTATTTAAGGATGAAGATAATATACTTCCAATTCTCACTCAATACAAAACTCCAACCACAATTTTTGATGCTGTTGCATGGGAGTTCATCATAACTTTTATTCTGATGTTTGTGATCTGTGCAGTAGCTACTGATCATAGAGCCGTAAGTGTTATATTAATATATATATATATGTATGTATATATTTCCTTTCGTTTTGATTGATTACTTACTGGGAACAGAACAAGGCACTATCTGGAGTGGCAATTGGAGTAACAATTTTGTTCAATGTCACTATTGCTGGGTAAGTCAATTGAATTTATAACAGCTAGCAAAGAAGAGATTTTTTTTCAGTAATTTAAGAACTTACTTTGGAATTAATGGCAGACCCATAACTGGAGCTTCCATGAATCCTGCAAGAAGTGTTGGCCCTGCAATTGTAGCTGGTGAATACCAGAACTTATGGGTTTTTGTAGTGGCACCTACCCTTGGCGCCATGGCTGCAACCTTAGTGTACAGTCTCTTAAGGGTACCAGAGCCAGAAAAAGATGAACAACCACTGAGTAATTACAATGATCTATATCTACACCCTGAGGTGTGAAGATTTCGTCCATCTAACTATCCCAGAGGCTTACTGATGAAGAAGAAACAGAGCCTTACTAGTAATAGGTAAACTTAAAATACTGATGTTTGTACCATTTCACCAAACAGAAAACAAGACAAATCAAATATTATCTTACAATTTCATAAAGCAATTGTCTTTTTCTTTCTTCTACTCATTCGATAAAAATTTACATCCCCAAATTGGTAAGATGCCACATATTCAATGGCAGAATATGTTCAAGATGCCACTGAAAAGAAACAATGGTGGTACAGACTACTAACAATATACAAGTACACATGCATGATGTCCTAATCCCAGAATACTCATGGATGTAATAACCAAAAACTGATGCAAAAAGGGATAAAGAAAAATCCCTTTGGGGGAAGGACATTATTGTGATAATTACAGCTGCCTAATAAACAAAAAGCCATGTTTATTACACTGCCAATACCTAATTTCGAGATTTGTCTTCTTGGCCTTATGATAACTATATATATATATGCTATACAACCGAACCATCCACGTAGTATCAAGGAAATGAGTAGAGGCTACAGAAGGACCAACCACCTTATCCAAGTTCGAAAGTTAGGCACAGATCGATCAACTTCTGACTAGAGTGAAGAAAAAAAACGATGAAGAGGGTTAATTTGATTGCCATGCATGAAAAGCTTCTACCACAGTAGAAGAAGATCTCTGGTAGTTTTTGCTCTTGCCATGTCGCGGAGCATGCATCGCCTGTTTAGCAAATAAACTCTCGACAATTACAGCAGTACAGAAGAGCAAAACAGCTAAGAACTACAAACATATGTCATGATCTTTAATTTTTTGAATCTGGATGCCTATTGTGTATCAGAATTCATGAATTTACCTTATCCTGTTTGGGGGAGCCGCCTCCAATTTATTATTTGATGAGATTCTGGATGCCTTTGCAAGTAAGAAGAAGTAGCACCTAAGCCATTATCTTCACTAACAAATTGATCTGAAAAATTGGAACTTGAAGGTGACCACACTGGAACTACACCTCCATCCCTTTCTCTCCTACCACCAATGGAAGATGATTCTGCTGTTGAGTCTTCAGAATTCCTTCGGCCTACTAGAAAATTGAACTGAGGAAGCATGTTATTATTTCTAGCTGTTGTGTGAGGCTGGCTAAACGCTTCGTTTCGAGCTTCTTCAATCATATTGACAGTTATTGGCACTTCTGCTCTACTAGTTTCTGCGGAATTTCTCACATCTGTAGAGGTTTCTTCATCTTCAATTCTCAATATAGATGAAGTTATGCTTGGAACCATCTGATCCTCGTACCGTCGAATTCCTGCAGTAGTGGGATTATTTCTTATGGGATGGTGCTGAGTTATCTCGACTTGCATGTCCTGAGGAAATGCAATCGGTCCTGTTTCAGAATCTCCAAGTCCTTCTTCAATTCCATTCTCCATAGCTGCTCTAGAAGCTGCTTCAAGTTGCCACATCTGTGAAAGTGCTTCTTCCAACCTGGCTTCTGCTGCATCTATTCCTACTAAAGGGAGAGGGTAATTGGAACCGAGCTCAACCCCAGCAGCTTGGAGTACATATTCTGGCGCATTCCAGGGATGATGTATCCATTCAGTAGGTAATCTAGCAAGTTCAGGCAGCCATCGCCGGACGTACTCTCCGTTTGGATCACATTTATAACCCTCAAACTGCAAGGAAAGAAAATTCCCTAAATATCAAAAGCAAATAAAAGATAGCGTATGTTTTTATATCTGATATGAACAAAACAGTTGGTGTTCTACCAACAGATGTTAGATTAATGTATATGTTTTGGTAAAGTTTTCCAATTCGTACCTGTGGATTGTCAATGCGATCAAGCTCACGGCCATCAGGTAAGGTACCAGATATATATTGCCAACCAAGAGCATCACTTTCAAGATCTGCATCCAAGAGAGTATCCCAAAAATATTTCATACCCCACCTCCAAGGAAGCTGCAGAACTTTGACAAAGAAACTGGAGACAACAACTCGTATCCTATCGTGTAGCCAGCCAGTAGCCCATAGTTCTCTCATACCAGCATCCACCAACGGGTAACCGGTTCTACCTTGTCTCCAGGCCTTAAAGTAACCCTCATCAACAACCCAAGGGAAGTACTTGAGATGACCAAGCAAAGGCTTTTCATGGCTGTGAGGATGATTAAAACTCATGTACCTCGAATACTCTCTTAGACCAATAGACTTGAGGAATAGATTCACACTCTCTTCACCAGCTCTGTTACCCTCATTAGCCCACAGGACTTGTTTGATCCGAACAAGATGGAAAACTTTTCTTACACTGACTTCACCAAAATGTAAGTGGAGGAGAAAGAAATGATGTTGTAGCACTATCAGCTTTTCGTCGGTTCTTTGAGTATTCAATTAAGGGTCCATTGATGAAGGTGGTCAAAGCTTTGTCAGCATTGCTCCAGCCAGGAGACCATGCCCGAGCAAGAAGCGCATTACTTGCTTTCTCTAATTCATCCTCAAAGATCAAGTTATCCGAACGGCATCTTGAGACATCACCTAGAAAAGACAAAAGAAATTTGAAAACAATGTCATTAAGCAAACTTGGAACAAGTTTAGAGAATCATGACTGTCTAGAAGCAGACCAGAGATTATTCTTTTAGGTGGAAGAAGAGGAGCTTCAGGATCATAAGGCATGCTGAGGCATCTTTCCCAGAATGCTGCAAATGTCCTGAATGGACGGCCTTCGTCATCATTAACTTCCCAGGGTTCATAGAGCAGGTCTGCATTGAAAGAGCGCACAGCTACACCTGCAGCTGTTAAAACTTCCTTTGCCCTGTGATCTCTCACTAGTGATATGGGATCTATAACACAGGCACACTAAGTTAGTCAAACAATGAATCTGAGACAAAAATATATTGAGCTAACTTTCCTTCCATTTTCTTCTCTCCCTTCTCATTGGTTATTTACAGAACAACTTTGTTATGAATGTAAGAAACATAATTTAACATACAAACAGAGTAATTAGCCAGCAAGAAAGCAACAGATTTGACCCCAAAACTTCAGTTTTTTTATTGCACAATACAGTAGTTAAGGAAAGCAAAAACAGGAAGGCACTAACTATATAATAGTTTAAACAACACCATGAGCATTTAAATAAGCCAAAATTCCACCCCATAACACATTTTTTTAAAGAAAAATGATTAGTTGGAAACATATTTTAACAAAAAAGAAAGAAAGATTTTCTGACAAAACTCAAAAGTAAGGATTCTTGGACTAAACTATTATAATACAGAACAGGGGTTGACTGGAACATAATCCAAGGCAGACATATATCAGAATTAGAACTGGAACTGACCATATAAATGATTGAAGAAGAGCTGAGTAGCCCCTGTAGATTTCACAACTTCAAGGAGAGAAGAAATACTGTCAGTAGATCTCCTTGTGATTAGAACAGTTCCAAGACTTCTCAAAGAAGAATCAAGATGAGCCAAACTCTGCTTCAGCCACCATCTTGATACTCTTCCAGGTTGATAGTGACCTTCTTCCTCAGGTGCCCAGATGAACACTGCAAACACTGCCCCTGCTCTTACCCCAGCAGCCAGTGCAGGGTTATCTTCCACTCTCAGATCCCTTCTGAACCATACAATACTACATCCCCCGCCTGACATCTCTAAAATTCTCAAGAACTCAACTTTTTAATAACACACACACACTCTCTCTTTCTCTTTCTCTTTCTCTCTCTATCCTACCTATGAACCATAATATGGCAACTATCTTGGAGGACAGAAACTATCTTATCCTCTCAGAGTTGCCACTACTTTTCAGTTTTCACTCAATTGGGAAGGATAATTTCAGACCATAAAGAAGAAAAAAAGATTGTAACCCTCTTTTAAGGAAATAAACCATAAACAAACTGAATTCAATTCCTGAATGAAATCCTGTATGTATAAGAATTTAACATATGGGGGAATCTTGTACTCCTCAATATCACTTGGGGTTGGAGTGTAGAAAAGGGCTATGACAAAGAAAAAACATGAAACTTTAGAAAGGAAAAAAAAGAAAAAAATGGGGGAAAGAAGGACAGAGAGTGAAGGTGAATGGTTAAGGTAGTGGGGTTTCTTGGAAAAATTGATAGACAAATTTCATCCACAACTTTCTTTTTTTGTTTTTCTAGATTTTTCTTCTTTTTATAAATATATATATATATATGTATGTATGTATATATCTCCACTTATCCTATGAGAAGCAACCAAAAAAGAAAACCCATCCAAAACCCCCCACTCTAGTGCCTTCTCTAATCCTCTCTCTTTGACAGGGTGGAAAATTGCCCTTGCTTGATGCAAACACTCCCTGTACAGCTCAAGGATAGAACAAGACCCACCAAGTTATACAGGATATATACAAATTATTGCAGCCTGAAAGTGATTGTAGGGGTTATTCTTTCTATCAAAATACTGAAAAATATCATGGGCAAATTTGTGCCCTCAACTTTTGCTTCTAACTTACTTCAGACATTGAATGATTCTCCATCAAATTAAATTACCTTACATTCTATTTCAAAACACAAATAATTCTCTTACCACTTCTTTCTTCATTCTAAAATTACTTGTAATAATTCCCTTTTAAAATGAGTTGATTTTATATTTTGGAGGTTTTAAGATAAAAGACTATATATATTAATAGGGCTATGAACTGTCACTTTTAAAATAGTTTTGCATCTGATTCTGCTTTTCTATTCATAGGGATGGGAATTGTTCATGGCAATAGGCAGTTCCGTCCAGGATGAAACAGGAATCTTCCAACTTCGAAATGGAAGATACAACTGGATGGGAATGGGATTAAGAAAGTTGGGGGAAAAATTTGACACACAAGATGAGAAAAGAATCATTTTTTTTTTCTCGTCTCTTTCCCGTTTTGTTTGGCCCATCCCTCTTGCCTTCCTTTGGTCCAATTTCGTTTTCAATTTGGATCTCATATAATCCATGACAATCTTCAAAAACCACTTCAATTAAAACTTGTTTGTTCATGAGCAAAGAATTTAGTTTTTTTTATGCGAATTTAATGTATTTTTGTTTTTATTATATCTTAAATTTATTATTATTAAAATTTAAAATTAATAAATAATAATAATTAATCAAACAACAGAGGATTTGCATAATTAATAATTAAAATATTAATAAATTTGTAATAAAAGGAAAAGAATGGGTCCCATTCACCACTTTGTAAACATCGTAATGCCACCAACCCCTTGTCCCCAAAATAAGACTGCCCAACTCACCTTTAATTAAAGACATTTTATTTGAAACCTTTTTTTTCGCTAAAAAAAATTAATTTATATTTAATTATTATTGATGGAACGTACTCACATTTAATTTCATCTCCCTTTTCCATTTTAAATGGTCGGGCGATAAATATGTTCCATTAATTTAGGTTGATACATGACCTTTTCCTTTTTATTTATTCTTGTTTATGTTCAGTTTTAGAATTTCTTTTAAATTTTATTTTAAAAACACTAATAAATAAATAAATAATATTTATTTATATATTATGCAATCTTCTTCAGATTTTTATTTTATTTTATTTTTTAATTTACGTGGCTGAATTCCGAGAATATGTATAAACTACTACACGTGTTCACGAATTGGTCAGTGTTTTTTTATTTTATTTTTTTTTTAAAAAAAATTACAAGAAGAAATTCAAACTATTTCTTTGACTTATTTATTAAGAATCGTTCTTAATCCAATTAGTAGAACCAATAGAAAAATGTACGTATATAAATACGCAAAAGATTATATTTTAAATATATTTGTTTAATTGATTATAAATTTAAGTTTTTGAAAAAAATTATCACTTGGAGGCAGACGATAATGTACCAAATACAATAATTTTAATAATTGTACCGACATAGTATAAGGAAAAAATAAATAAAACCAAGAAGATTTCTAGAATAATTGTTTCCTTTTTTCTCTTTCTTGTTTTTTCCAACTATAGTTTTCCTTTGAGTTCCAAATGACAGATAATTCACGTTCATTTTGTCTGCAGGAATTGTGCATTCCCCTATTCCCTTGAGTCTTATCATTTTATTTAATCATCATTTATAATACCTTTGAAAAAAAAAAACGTAATTTAATTAGTAACACTATCATGAAAAAATTTTAATTTTAATTTTAAAAAACTATATATATAAAAATCAAATTTCAATAAAACTCTTTACCAATTCATCTCATCCTTTCCTTTGGATTTAAAAACTGAATTTTTAATTTATAAAATGTATATATATATATATATATATATATAGATAATGTCCAATCAAATTTCTTTTTATATATACACATTATATGTATGTATTGCTTGGTTTGCAATTGGAAGATATCTTTTCACGAGGCAATGCAATGTACGATATGATGGATTGATTGGGGGTATTTCACCACGGAATTTAAATGGCCAGGCAATAGAAGAAGACATAATCTAATTTAATCAATCAGAAAGATACAATTTTAGTGGACAAAAAAATTGGTTAATTATAAAATTAGTTATATATAATTATGTCTAAGAAATTTATATAAAATTTTTTATTTAGTAATCTATTTTAAATTAGTAAAATTACTTAGCATGTTTATACCAATAATTTTTTTTTTCTTTACACCTTTTTACATCCATGTTCTTTTAACTATTTATATATATTTGAAGTTCAATTTTAACATTAGAATTTCTAAATCACTGAAATCAAATTCAGTCAATCAAAAAATAATTTGAGGGTATTTTTGTCTATTCACAATATATATGTGTATATATATAGATGAGCCCCTGAAACTCCTGCAACCTCAACATCAAGACTTTGGGTTTCTTTCAGAAATAATGGATGAGCCAGAAACATACATACATACATATATATATATATTATGTAGAGTTTTCCTTAAGTATATGCATACCTAAAGTCAAAATATATATTAAACACTAGGAAGACGACCCATGATTATGATATAGAGAAAGAAAGAAACCCTCATTTTCGATATCTTTATTAATAATGATCGATATTGAGTGTGTGATTAAAGTCCAGTTATTGGTCTAGAGTTGTCATAACAACATAGAAAGAAACACCTTTTTTCTTTAAGGTTTCTTGTTCACTATCATTGCTTGTGAGACAAAGAAACTTCAAAATGCTCTGATGATTTGAATTTTTTTTTTTTTTTTTTTTTTTTGCTAAAGAACCTTATCCTCACCATACTTGGATTTTCTTCAAAGTTCTTGTGTCATGGTAGACACATTTTGCTATATATATATATATATATATATGATGAATTATGTTAAATTATGTAATAGTATATTAGCGTGATTGAGAAGATATAACTCATTTCTTTTAAAATTTTTTACAAAATAGAAATACATATGATGTCTCTTTTCTTATAGATTATGTCACATTTATCAAACTACAAAAATTCTTATATATTTTTATATCTATTTTTTAAATATTAATTAATCTTACGTACCACAATTTTTTTTTTTTTAAAAAAATCAAGAATCAAAATATAAAAATATATTAATTAATCTTTGGTTTTATGTGGCTAATGATATTCTCATTTTTAAGTTTAAATTTAGTTGATAGTACTTCACTTATTACTTTGAGAAAGTTATGAACAAAAAATTTTAAAAAATATTTGAAATATATATATATATATATATAATATATATTCACATTCTGAAGAAGCAAGCAACTCTCTGATCACACCAAACTATATACATCGTCTATAATATCATGTTCTCATTTTCTGGTATTAATTACGTATTTGCATGTCCACACATAATACATACATACATACATACATACATACATACATATATATATATATGCAAAATAGAAAAGGTTGACCAAATAATTAACCTATCAAACTGATCTAATAATCATGATCATAAATTTTTTTTTTCTGTTTATAAATTCTACACAAAATTACAGACTTACCATTTAGATTGTAAAGCTTCATTAATTAACTCGAGTCCAAGTGTAGTGACTTCATCAGATCTAAAGCTGAAGATTTTGGGTGGCTATGATCATATCTCATCGAAAAGTAGGTCCGGCCAATACGAAGAAGCTTGTTCGGCGGCTGCGTTACTGGAGCCGGTGCTAGTTTCCCCTACGACACATTATTGCCACTAATTATCGAAGTTGACGGCTCAGTAAATATTAGCTGTGGAAGTCTGGAACAAGAAGCAGCTTGATCAGCTTCAGTGAAGGAAAATTATTATTTACAAACCACGGAGAATTAATTAGCATTGGCGCGTTATTATTCAAATGATGAGTTTCCAAATCAAAAGGAACAACTTCCAGTGTCCCTTCTCCTTCTTCTTCCACCATTGGATATTGGTATTGTATATTCGAATCAACGGTGATGATGTTGTTATTGTTGAATTGGGTATTTGATGAGCTGTTGGTCGTCATGATAGATGACGCAGCAGCAGCAGCAGCAGCAGAAGATTGGAGAAGAGAATAATACTGAAGTTTAGCTATAGCTTCGGCTTGAAGTAACCTTGCGGCGGCGTCGTGGCGTTGGCGTGTTCTTCCATTTGATGATGATCTAATAGAGTAGCTAAAGCTATTAGATTTGGTAAAGTTGAAAATAAATCCGTTCTTGGCCGATGGGTCATCGGATCGTAACCCATTTGTATTAGCTTCTTCTTTAAATGCGTGTTCCAGAAGTTTTTTATTTCATTGTCAGTTCTTCCCGGTAGATGCGTTGCAATTGCAGACCACCTAATATTATGATCAATTTCAACCATTTATATATTTTTACCAAAAAATAATAATACAATTATCAATTATTTAATTACTTGTTTCCTAGAATGGAATGGAGATGCAAAATTGTTTGTTCTTCCTCTTGAGAAAACTTTCCTCTTTTGATATCTGGTCGTAAATAGTTAGTCCATCTCAATCTACAGCTTTTCCCACACCTGTTCAGCCCTGCATGCATGCATGCATGCAAAAATAAGAACAAATTAATTAATTAAAAAACTTCTTTTATACTTAATTAATTAATTACCTGCAAGCTTAGGGAGGGCTCTCCAGCTGCCGTGACCGTGTTTTTGAATGTAATCGACGAGTTTTTGATCTTCCTCGGGCGTCCATGGTCCTTTCTTCAGGCCATTTTCATCGCAGCATGGAGATCTTCCCATTATTAATTTTCTCTCTCTAGTTCCTTTCTTTTCCTTTCCTTTCCTTTCCTTTCCTTTCTAGGATACTAATTGAGGACCTAATTAATATGCCAAGGGCGTATATATATATATATATATAGGTTGTGGCAAGTATTGGCTTTTTATAAATGTATTCTTTAATTATTCATTTGAAGCGAGTAATAAAGAAAAAGACTTTTCTCACTGTGATCGATGACTGGTGATCATTGGCCATGATTAATTTAGTTTATATATATATATGAGCTGACATAATACGTGTATGTGAACTTAAAGCCATGCACGCAATAGGATTTTTAATTTTTTATTATTATGGTATCATACAACAATTAAACCTTTTCCACTCTGATATAATGGAATTTCTTAATTAATTAATATATTTGTGATCATTTATATATATATATATATATATATATATATATAATTATTATTTTGTTGATTCGATGTATTTTATAAATACATTGCAAAAGAATTTTAAGATTTTAAAACGTTAAATTTATAAGTAAATCTTTTCAATATACTTAAGTTTCAAGGATGAGACTTATTATACGTGCCTAGGAAATGACTTGAAATAACTAAGAACTGTCTAGACATGAACCAATTCTTCTTTTGGCAAAGTTCCTATATATATATATATATAGAAGTCAAAAAACCAACAGAAAATATCATACTTCAATACTCCTAAAAACAGAAAATGTGGCAAATGTTTTGTAATTTTGATGAAATAAAATTAATTTTACATATAGACCAAAAGTGATTGAAATATATAAAATCAGATTTTTTAATAATAATACTGATATTTCACTCAAAATCTTACTTAATATAAAATTGTTTGTTGTGGGGGTGATTAATCCAAGGGACTGCTGGTTAGAATTAGGGAAGTTGGTATAGCCGATGTCCTAAATCTTCACCTGTTTCTTTGGAAATTTTATATATATATATATATATATATATGTAGGACACATATGACCTCAAATCTTTGTATTCTTTTCTTGTTTTTTACTTCTTGTTCTTGTTTTTTTAGGTTGTTTGGTTGTTATATTACTCTACAAGCAACACTAATCCATGCAAAAATTATTATTATTTTTTGACCACTTCCTTTGCTTATATAGTTAAAGCTAAAAAGAAAACACATATTTTCTCAACAAAACGCGCAAACTTAAAATGACCATAAATGGTAACATAAGATTGCTGGTTCTATGTATATAAATATATATATATATATATATATATATATATATATATATATATATATACATACATATAAACACTTGTATAGAGAAATATATAGCAAAGCTTTTGATTTATGATACATGCGTGACATGAATGAAATGACTATTTTACCCCTTAAAATTTTTGGGAATGATTTGAATGATCCCTCATTTTAATAGAAACATATATGTCTTTGTAAATGTTATACGAAATCACGAGTTTGACATTCTTTATAACTATTAGTATATAAATGACATGAAAAATATTCTATTTCACAAGAGTTAACATTTGCATGATCAAATTTAAATTAGTCAAAATAATGACTTTCGAATACTCAATTATCTAACAAAAAAATTGACCTCTTTTTATATATATATATATATATATATATATATATATAAATAAAGATTTAGTACTAAATCTATAATTTAAAAATGATTAAGTGACTTAATTAGACAATTAACCTTAAAAATTACTCCAAAGTCAAATTTTTTTTCCTTTCATATAGGAATCCGAACCCATTGTTAAACAAAGAAGCAAGCAAGCTATATATTACTGAACTTTGACAATTTTTCATTACTGAACCAAATTATTAACAAATTCTTGTGAATGGTTATTTCTAATATATGCCCTAAAAAGTTTCCTACCAACCAAGATTTTTTTACAATCTTTAGGACAAGAAAGAAATCATAATTTGACCGTGGATTTTCCTTTTTTTTAATGATTATTAAGTAATTAATTAATTAATTAAACAAAACAAGTCAACAACTACCTAATCTTTTTTGTTGGCTTAACTTTCACTAGCAAAGTAGAAAAATGACGTAAGCCATTAAAAATATGTTAAAAATAATAATAATAACCGTAATTAAATTCAAACCAAACTGGCAAATATTGATTTCCCATGGTTTTTGTTTCTTCTTTTTATTTCTCTTCGTGTATTTTTTAATCTTATAAATAATTCAGACCTTAATAATTTTTTATTATAAATTCAGTAATGAAAGTTATTTAATGTTGAAGAAATTTTCTATTTTTTATTTATTTTTCAAGTTACAATTTGTTTATGAGCAAAGGATAAAATTGTCCACATTAAAAATTAATAGTCAGGTCACAAAATTAACCTAGCCTAGCGTTTATAGTTATTTGTTTTTGTAATTAATTAGTTATAATTTTGATATGTTATGAATTTTAAGAATTATAGAAACATAAAATTTTTAAAAAAAGAATTATCAATTTAGACATTTGTTATAAAAACATATAAATTGAAATCAAAGTTTAAAAACATTAAAAATATAATTTAATATGGCAAAAATAAATAAATAAATTATACTGTTTTTAAACAAATTCGCAAATGTCATCTATTAAATTATATAATTTTTATAATTTCATTATTTTTTTAAAGACAAATTAACATAAATAGTTTTCAAACTATTGAAATTTAGTGAGATTAATTTCTAAATTATTATTTTGATATACTTGGTTTTCAAACTATAAAAAAATTATGATATTGGTCCTTACATTAAATATTTCGTTAAATCATTGGTTAAGTAAAAGAAACTCTAAAAATATTTATGTCACTATTAATATATTTAATAATAAGTACATTGACATAAATAGTCTTCAAACAATAGATATTTGGTGACATTGGTCCCTAAATTATTATTTTTTAGCGAAATTGGTTTCTAAATTATAAAAAATTGTAATATTGGTCCTTTCGTTAAAATTTTTTGATCGAATAAAAAAAACTTCAAATGTATTTATGTAGTTAGAATATTTAAATATACTTAATATATATAATTTATATAGATATACCTTTAAATAATATTTTAATATTATTCTCACATTTTATTTTTTCTTTATCTTTTCTTCTTCCTATTCTTTTTGTTTGAAAATTAAAAATTTATTTATCTAATTTTCTTATTGTTTGTACAAAATAATTTTTTTAAACTTTTTATTTGTTGAAAAATAAAAACAAAAAAAGTAAAAAGGAAAGAGAAGAAGAAAGAAGAAGATAAAGATAAATAAAGAAGAAAATGATATTATATGTATAATATATTATATATTATTAAATATATTTAAATAACGTAACGACATAAATATTTTGGATTTAAAAAAACAGAATAAAATTACACAATTTTTTATAATTTAGAGACTAATATCACCAAACATCTATAATTTGAAGGACTATTTATGTTATTTTATTTATTATTAAATATATTTAAATAGTGTAGTGATATAAATATTTTTAAAATTTTTTTATTTAACGAACAATTTAACGGAATGACCAATATCACATTTTTTATAGTTTAGGGATTAATTTCATAAAAAACAAATTGGGGACCAGTATCACCAAACATTTATAATTTAGAGACTATTTATATCAATTTACCTTTTTAAAAATAAATTTAGATAATTTTATCACTTATTTTTTTAATTTTATCAACTTTCATTCTTCTGTTAATAATTAGTTGTTCGTCAATTCTTTTTAATAAAAATAATTTTATATTGAAAAATTAAAAATAACAACATACTTAAAAAATAAAATAAAATCACAAAAATTATACTAAAAAATAAAATAAATCTTATAAATACTTTCCTCTCTCTCTCTCTCTATATATATATATATATATATATATATATATATATCTTAGAGAATGAGCTTTTTCGTAATACATTTTTCTCTCTTTTTTCCTTATTTAAAAAAATTTGAAGTTTGTCCAAAAAAAATTTTTTTTTAAGAAACACATGGGAGAATTTTAAGTTCTATCTTTTCCATTATCCAAATTTTTCTTTATTTGAATTAATATAGTTTATAATTTCTTTTCTTTCTTATTATTGTTTTTATTATTTTATTTTATTTTATAATTCTATTAATTTCATATTTAATATTACAAATGATAATTTCTTTTATTTTCATTATAATCTTTATAATTTTAAAAAAATTATTTTACTTTTTATTATCATTTGAATTATATTTGTTATTTAAATTATTCTGGGAACCGATATCATTAAAATTTTCTAAAATTTTGACCCTAACGCTTCGTCGACAAGAATTTTAGAAGTCAAAATAATAATAATAATTATATATATATATATTGATCTAGGAAAATTTTATGTGAATATATTTCTTCGTAAGAATGATCTGCAATCTGCAAAATAAACAAGTCAGTAATCCACGATCACTACCAAATATTCAAATTCACTTTGGCATTTTGGAAATTTTTCCATGAAATCTATTTCTCACATATCGAACGACCATGTGGTTGTTAATGGAGTTTGTTATATTGATGGTAGACGCGACACATCACCGAAGATTTGACATGTTTGACATTTTCTGACAAAGTTGAGAGAGTCTTGTTGAAGAGTTGGCCAATAATATCCTTGATGAAGTATCCTTGCGGCTAATGCTCTTGCTCTTGGGTGGCATCCACAAGTTCCTTCATGAACTTCTTCGAGAATCGGTTGTACCATGTTTTGGGGGTATGCATCAAAGTAGAGGCTTGGTAAACGATCTTCTATAAAGGATTCCCTCATTAATTATATATCATGCACTTTGCCTCCAAATTCGTTTAGCTTCATTTCGATCGTCTGGAAGTATATCCTCCCTTTCAATATAATTTTTGATCTCATCTATCCAAGTATTTTCACTTACAGCAATGACCATTGTTGAATTCGTGTGGTCGACTAAAGGAGAGGTGTGCACGTCGACATTGATAAGAAGATTATTTGGAACATCTTGTGATGCTACTCGGGAAAGATGGTCTGCTTCCTTATTTTGTTGTCGATCTATCTTTTCCAACCGAAGATAATCGAATGTATTTTTTAGCTGAAATGCTTTCTCCATATATCTCTTCAGGTTGTCGGAGTTGATTGCATAATCTTCATTCAATTGTCGAACCACTACTTGCGAGTCACTATAAACAAGTATTGATTTTATTCCGGCTTCAGTTGCCCAAAGTAAACCTTGAATAAGGTTTCATATTCAGCTTGATTATTGGATAAAGGATAATCAAGACCAATACTTTTGCACTCCACTTGTTATTCGCTGGGAGATTTAATGACTATTCCAATTCCTGCACCTCGCAAGTTTACGAATCCATCAACAAACATAGTCCAATGTTCCGGCAACTGCCGAGGTGGAGGTTTTTCATAAGGAATAATAGCAAGCCCTTCATCTTCTAAAAAAGAGGCTTCTACTTAAAGTCTGTCAAAGCTTGCGCTTTAATTGCTGTGCGATGTTTGAATTTAATGTCGTACCAACACAATTCAATTGACCATTTCAACATCCTTCTGGACTTGTCCATTTTGTGAAAAATTTGTTTAAGTGATTAAGTAATCCAGCGTTATATAGGGTGAGGGGAGAAACTTCACGGGCACCACAGAGAAGTGAAGTTAGAGAATCACATCAACATACCCAGAATGGAGTAAGGAGACCGCGTGCAAGATTGTCGTCCAGTTACTCTCAAAGACCGAGAACTAAAGCAACACTAGAATATCATATGTCAGTCGCTAAGTCATTGGCCAAATCAACACCAAGGCAAACTCCGCGACAAAAATTGGTTAAAAGAGGAGTAGAGATGATTCGCAAGGCCTTTGAAATGGGGCCTTTCGGAAAATAGATCAGAGATGTTCTTCCGGACACCAACTTGAAGTTACCGCAGTTCGTCTTGTATAGTGGAAGAACAAAACCACAAAAACATATTTGTAGATACAAATCAGCTATGAGTTTGATTTCAAGTGATGAAGTAATATTGTGCAAAGCTTTTCCCAATACTTTAACTGAGAAAGCTTTGACATGGTTCACTTTTTTGAAAGCCAATAGTATTGATTCTTGGTATACTCTGGAAAAAAAATTTGGATAAATTTAGCACGACTGGTAAACTTTCAAAAACCAGAGGAGACTTAACAAATGTTAAACAAAAAGACAATGAACCACTGTTGGAGTATTTGGAAAGATTTAAGAGAATCTATGATGAGATCGAAGGTTTAAGCCAAGATACGGTTATCACCTGTTTTGAAGGAGGATTGAGATCTCACGCACTCAAGACAGAGTTCGGACTCCGACATCCCCAAACAATTGGAGAAATGTTCAAAACGGCGAAGCATGTTGGCCAAGGCAACTGAGCTGAAAGATATAGTCGACGTTAATAACGGTGATATAACCCAAGTTCGACTCACGTCTAGATGCACAAAAAGAGAAGTACATAGTGAAAATGTGGTTGTTGTCTTAAAAGAGAAGTACGGAGTGAAGGATCCACCCTCGTTGAACCCACACACTGAAGGAGTGCGAGATCGAAGTAGATATGGCAACTTCCACCAAAATTATGGTCATAATACGAAGTACTGTTATCAGCTGAAAAATATTATTGAACCTTTGAAAAGGAGAGGATTTCTGGCGGAGTTTATAAAAGATGAACCACAATGAGAACAACCTTCATTGAAAGGGAAAAAAAAGGTGATAGATGTGATCCTAAACGAAGCACCGTCAATGGCACATCCTTAAGGGAATGGTCAAGCAGAAGCCGCTAATAAATTAGTACTCCAAACCTTAAAGAAAAAACTTGAGGGTACTTCGAAGAAATGGGCAGATGAGTTACATTCTACACTTTGGTCAATCCGAACTTCAGCTCGGGGGCCAACTGGAGAAACTCCCTTCTCCCTCGTATATGGAAGTGAAGCTGTTACACTAGTCGAATTCGCACTTCTCACTTCCCATGCATTGAATTTTGATATATGATATCAACAACAATAACCAAAATCGGTTATACGATCTTGATCTTTTGGATGAAAAAAGCAAAGTCGCGCGACTTTGCATGGAAATTTACAAAGAAAAAATAAAATTGTATCATGATAAGAGGATCGTATGGCGGCCTCTACATGTTGGAGACTGGGTACTCCGCAAAATCGAAGGCCCATACAGAATACAAAGCGAAGTTAAAAAAAGGTACATATCGCTTAATTAATGAAGAAGGAATTCTACTTCCAAATCCTTGACACTCAAATCATTTGGAGAAATATTATGCATAACTATCGTTTACATATTTTATTCAAATGTTTATATTTTTCGGTTAAACTTAAAACTTGGTGTTGAAATTCAAGTTTTTGTACTTGTTCGTTAATGGCACAAGTTAATAAATTTCATTTATAATCTTCAAGTTATTTACTTGTTCAGATTATTTAAAGTTTTTACACTTTAAAATTTACTTAAAGTTTGTTCTTGTTAAATATATTGAACACTCTTTAGTATTTGTCAAATGATCGAAGTTTTAAAAAAAAAACTTGTAACAAAATAAAATTTCAAAGATAGTATCTATCTATTACACTTTAAGTATCCTCTGCGAGATTATCAACCGAAGTCTGGCTAGCTTCAGTTGAGTGATCTCCCACAGAAGGATTTACTTCGCGTCTGATATTTGGTGAAATGGATGGAGGTGGATTCCATTTCCTTTCCTCACTCCGATCCAGATCTGATATTTCCTTCAGCTCGTATTCAGTATATGACACAAAGTCGCACCCATCTCTGAAGCGTGGATCAGAGTAAGTACCTTTTGACCTCTCACACTCCCGTGAAGCTTCGAACTCCGAATTTACAGATTGAGATAACCAAAATTTATTTTCTCAATCTCGAGGGTCATTGAAGAGGAGAGAAGTTCTACAACTAGCCATGTCATCACTTGAATATCGGAGTGTATATCATTATATCGTTACATTACACTCCGATCTTAAGAACTACAGAAGGCATCAGAAAAGTTCAGGAAAAAAAACCACTAGTCGGGAACCGTACTTCGACTTTACCTTAATTCGGTACTCCGTACACGGATCTGAAGTACTGAAGTGCTTCACACCTCAATAATCATTACTCTAATAAAGGATCTTGAATGTTCTTATGAGCAATGATTAGTTAATGACGGGTGTCAAGCTATTAATTTAACTAATATTAGTGTCCCTCAATAATTTACACGTGTTAATCACTGGAGCATTACAACTAACAGCTGTCTATGATGACTCTCTAAGTAATGATAAAATTATTTTTACCTTTCACGATAAATCAGGTAAATATACTTACTATAAATATAAATAAGAAGGTAGGAGAATAATCTTTTTGTCCAATCTTACATCTTCACATATACTTACATAATATATACATTTACTTTTCCTATACTTGTGCCGAGAAAAGTTGTTTTACGATAAAAAAACATATAAGAGAGAGGAGTAACCGTAGAGAAAAGTGGACTTCAACCAATTATATTTTTGAAGAAAAATACAGCTCAATATTATTATTTTTCCAAAGAATGTGTTTCAGTATTCTTTTTCTTTTTACTTGTCCCACCAAAACAATTAAATTATATTCATTACTATCTTTTCAATCCTTCTACAATTCCAATTTAAAAATATATATATTTTTAATTAATATTTTACAACTAATTATTCTTATTACATTTATTTTAATGTAATTTGAGTTAAAACTTATATGTGTCACTGCTTCTTAAATATCCCTCAACTAATTTCTTTCATTCCATGTGCAAAAGCAATAAATAACAAAAAAAAAAAAAAAAAAAATGGTCACGAATCCGCCAACGGCACCTTCTTCATTAACTACCTTCACACCTTTCTCACCCTTCCATTTCTTCCCCCAAAATAGATCACAGATTCCCCAAATCCCACTTTCGTGCATCAATTCGATCGATCAGTAATTGCGTTAAGCAACGGATCGTAAGAAACCGAACTGAACCGATGATTAACGACTCTGTTTTCAGATCATCTGTAACTTGGTTGGCTGTAATTACAGTATTTATAGGGCTATATACTCTATCCTTGAAGAAAATGTTTGTTACTTACTTCTTCGGCATGTTCGGCATCTGCGGCGTACTCTTACCAGATTGGGAATTCTTCGATCGCAGTATCTCTCAATGGAGTACTCCTGTAACTGTCGATACCGTCCGCTCTCTGCGTTCTGCTCATGCCCAAAATGCTCCCATGAGGTAAATTAATTCATTACTTATATACTTATTTAAATTTTACCTGTTCCGTTTTGCTTTAAATCTTTGTCTATGTATATATTGCTGCAGGTTTAAGATGTATCCTATGAGAATGGCGGTGTACTGTGTTGTGTATGGTTTTGTTTTTTACAACTGGTGGATAATTATATCAAAGTGAAAAATAAAAACTAAAAATCTGGATAAGATTTCACCAATATTTAGGTATATCATACATATATATATACATATACATATATATGCATAAATTTGCAGCGTGCACTCATGGCCCCAAACTTTGATTACTTACACACACACAAGGCCCTGAGAATTTATTATACTAGTGGTAAAGGGGCAATAATCCAGATAAGATGAAAGGACATCCCAGGTGATTGGATTTTATTTAATTTTTTTTTTTCGTTTTATAAGTATGTCAGTGAGATAGGATTAATGATTGGAAAAACCTCCATTGTATGGTTGCCACCTAGCTTTATTCTTTGATATTAAACCAATTAGTATTAGATTTTTGTGTATTTTATATTGTTTCTTGTATTTGTATCATATTTCAATTACCAAAAGGAAAAACAATATTTATGTAATATTTAAGTTTGCTAGCAATAACATTTAAAAATGTTATATCACTTACAAAAAAAAAATGTTATATCATTCATTCATAAAAAAAAAAAAAAAAATAGTGCTTCAATTCCTCGTGTTCTTTATATTCTTGGTCCTCTTTTAAAATATGAACAGAATTACTAGAAGAAAATTCTGAACCTAAATTTTATAGGGCTTAGAAATTGAACCATCACTTTTAAGTTTAGATTAAACTGAGAGAAAGTTTCGCAACATATAGTTATAAGCCTTTTTTTCATATGATTTTCCTTTTTCTGTTCCTTAAAATTAAAGCCCAATGAAAGGTATTTACCACAATTTGGAAAGAAAAGCCCATCTTCTCCAAAAAAAAAAAACAAAAAAGTCCAAATGAGGCCCAAACCCAGAGGGATACTAACGTAAAAATCATCACCGTAAGTCCCTTCGAATCCTCTCCCATTTGAGTTTTGACTCTCCCCAGGCTAACAAGTCCCTCCCTCTTCTTTCGTCGCCTCTTCCTGTTCCTGTGAAGAAAGAGGGAAAAAGAAAAAAAAATCTGCGAAGATGAGGCTTTTGACCCACAATATGTTGGCATCAAACATCAAGGGCGTAACCAATGGATTTCCTCTGAGGATCGAAGTAGAGAAAATGGTGGAAAAGCAAATCGATTTCAGCCCTGAGTTTCTGAAGAACATGTTTCATAAGGTACAGTACAAGGCTCTTGTTGATGCTGCTAAAACCATGGGATATGCGGACTTACCTGAACTAGCAGAGCCATCTATGCTGGAATCTGAGGATTTTCTTCACAAGTTTCATCATGCGCTCCTTGAGCTTCATCTCGAGGAAGGTGCTTTGGTTTGCCCTGAAACTGGCCGAAAATTCCCTGTGAGTAAGGGGATTCCAAATATGCTTCTTCATGAAGATGAGGTCTGAGTTTTTGTTTTTTCTTTATTTTATTTTTTTTCTATGGGAATGCTAGGGTTTTTCCGAGGTTTTAAGACGTTTGTGTAGTTCTTTTATGAGTTCTTCCCAGTCTCGTATTTGTGTCATAGAGATTGTGGGCATATGGGAAATCATCTATGATAGTTACTGTCATCTTTCTTTTCTCTTGGTTTATTGTTTTGGGGCTTTTTGAATTTCCCTGTATTTTCCCAAATCATTGATACGTGGTGTTTGTTTTATATATATATATATATATATATATATATATATTATTTCATATATTGTAATCCCGATACTATTTTAACCTGATCGATTAATTCATAGCTTAAGAAGAACAATGGGGTTACCACAAAAGAAAAAAAAAAGAAGCAGATTTTAGATATCTCTCTTAAACTAATAGCTAAGGGAATAACCACCATCTCTAAGGAACTGAGAATCTGCAAAAAAAAAATAAAAAAAATTCCTCCTTTTGCAGTCATATCAACAAGTGTCATCAGATTATGCCGTAGAGGATCTCATAAATCAAGAGAACGCAGATAGAGTTCCTGTAACGTATCCAAAAAGTGGATATCCTTTAATCTTCAATGATTGGTGCATCAATATCTCGTAAACAAAACTTTCAGAACTTGGTAAGCTATTATACCAAGGTATGACTAAAGAAGAAAAATGACTATATAGCAAGTAACTCTATTTCTCCTAACCAAAGTTGAGAAAACATCACGGGGTCAAAAATCCCTTCGATCCATCTCTTTTACGGGGTGTTGTTTCGTATGGTGGGAGAGGCACACCAAACACCCAATCAAGAACGTTAAGATACTTGGACCGAAATACATCCCTCTCAACAGCGTAACAGTGCATTATTATTGCAGTTGAAATGCTGAAGATAGCCACATCAGCTCTCTTCAAATTAGTACATTGAGGCAGATATCCAACTTCGCCCATGCACTTGAAGAAACTTTCAATGGCTCGTGCAAGGCAGTAGAGTGAAATCTCTATCCGCCGGCTCTTTTTCTCAAATGCCAATGCCAAACCAGTAGGGAGCTGTGCCAAAAATATGCATGTCAAATCTTACACCAGACGGTATAGAACCAGAAGCACCGCGGAAATTTAAATGCAATTTGACAATAGTTTGTCTTACCGTTCCCATAGCCACCATAGGAATATTGCATCTCTTAAAAATTCTGAAGAGGAAGCATGTCCACATCCTATCAAGAAGAAATAATTAGGACTTGCTATTTAGATTTTTAACCTAATGAAAGATGCATCTGAACACCCACAGTACATCATAAATTAACCTAATGGTGCTTCGGTTTATTGGCCTCAACATCTTTTTATCTATAGCGCTAGAGTATTATACCACTGCATGCTTTTTCCTACAATCTGTCAGAGAGGGGATAGGTTGTTAACAGGAAACTGTACGCTGCCTGGGATGAACTGCTGACTTCTCTGGGTTTAAAATATTCTAAAATTATAGAAGGTCAGCCAGAGGTATAGGTCACAAACTCTGGACAGATCCGAGTCAGTAAATGCCAGAGAGATGTTGCCATTAATGTTTGACAGATCCAAGTTACCAAATGCCAAGATATCAACAAGGCCTACTATAACATCTATAGGCTTTCAGACTGTTTTATATACCCTAAGAAAAATTAAACAGAGAATGGAGATCCTTAACAGTGTAGAGAGGCAAAATCATTCATAAATTCCTCGAAGCATGTATTAGAACACATAAGAAATTAATTGGTATATCCTTACCAGGCAGATGAACAATACATTGATAGGAACAAGCTAGATCTTGCCGTGCCGAGGATACCTTTAGCTAAAATCGAGTAAGGCCTGCAAAATGTTTTATAAGTAAAATCAAATGGTCCTCAAAGAGAGGGGAAAAAAATCGAGATTGAAAAAAATAATCATCCAATGTGGTCAGTGCAAGTTAACGTCAGTCTGATAGAATGTATCATCAGGACAAACAAGTATTGACAGGTTACTTCTTGATCATTAATTCATGGATTATTTTGTGTACACTTGCAATTCCTCAATTAACGAATATTTATTAACATGACAATAACATCTACTCATTCAATCACCCAGCTGGAGTAAAGGATGAGGTAAATCTGGCAACCAACATGAAACATACTCTTCAAACTGAAATAAAAGGAGAAATTTGTATAATAGCATGAAAGCAACTATTTGTATTACCTTTTCAAGATGCCTTGACGATGTACAATCAATGCAGGAATTAAATAAACTGGAAGATAAACAGGAAGCGCTCTCATATAGGCTTGCGCAAGGAACGAAAAAAAATGTGACTCGCATGTTTGTTTACCATGTATAATCTGCACAGATGTTGAGTCATTCAGAAACATTCTTACAATTTAAAATAATAATAATAATAATAATCAGTCAAATGTAACAACTCGAAGCCCTCTTCACAGTATTGGTACAGAAAGAGTGGAAAAAGAACAGAGAGACCACTTCCCATGGTCAAATAGGAGATGCAGAAGCAGTATTGAATCATGAAATGGCTAATGTAAAGGTGTAATGAATCCCAATAGGAGTTCCACAAATGCTTGAATGTTTACCTAAAAGTTATTTTCAGGAAAGGACTATAACCACTGAGTAAATAGTATAATTATGCAAGTATAGACCCAATACAACATTGAAAACATCATTGAGAAGTAGCTAGACGCGTAGAATCACGTGGTTCAGACCAGCAGCCTTTCCTTCATTTATCTTAATTCTTTTGTAGAGTTCGGTGTAGAAAAAACTTATAAACTTTAAAACTTTGAGAAGAATCATATGTTTAACTTATCAGCAAACTGAATCTAGTAATTTGACGGCATTATGCTCTGGTTACTTATGAATTAAAATTTGCCATAAATCAACCAGAAATTTCTAGCTTCCTTATAGATTTTATGTGAACAATTAAATTTTTACTGCTAACAATTACAGGAAGTTCTTCTGAAGAATGAAAAACCTATTCTGCTAAGATTATCATGTCCAAAACTTAGAAACAGAAAAATTTCACCAACTAGGGATCACTTTTGGGTTTCAGAAACCTTTTCCATTCTCCAATAAATTATTTTTTACCTCACTTTTTACCTCCAACCATAAAACTTTTACCACATAAATTCTTGTTCAGTTCAAATTTGAATGCCTATGCACAACCTCAGATATGGCTTCCCAGTTCACATCAACTATACATTTTAATTGTTAAACTACCAAATAATTTACTAACTATTACTCGCTATTTAACCTATTTTATAATTTTATCAATTATGTGAATCACATCATATATTCAAACACACACACACAAAAGAAAAAAAAAACAAAAAAAAAAAAGTGATCAATTAAATTCATTCTAAACACATAGAAAATAAAACAAAAGGACGAATTCCAAATACAACAGAAGAATTTGTTGTCCAGGTTTAGTAAAATGTGAACCTTTGATATAAGATTGCAAGTTCAATAAACTAGAGAAACATAACTTTCTGCTATAGGTTACACAGTAAAACTAAAAAATTATTCCTTATAACAAAAAATTATAAAAGAAAAAAGAAACAGGAACTGTAATATACCAATACAAAATATGACCAGCTTCAGTACCAAATTAACCAAATTTCTTTTTTTTTTTCTGGCTGGTTGCTTCTTGGTTAAAGATAGATGTATTGCTCTCCTTACTCTTTTCGGACATTTTCAGAATACTAATGTTATTTGATGCTCAAAAATGAGAGCTTTTTTTTTTCTTTTTTTTCTGTTATTGTTGTTGGTGTGTGAAGCAAGAATAAGAGGATAAATGTGTCATAACAATTCGTCATGGACTTAGTAAAAATGTACACTTGCAGAAGCTGTAGCTCCAGTGATTTGATAAAATTACATCTATCTAAGTGAACAATTCAGCATATCGAATTTCCTGACATTTAAAATTCATTCACTCTATTACTTTGAAATGAATATCCCAAGCAGGTATTTTTCCTCTACCAGTTAATATTCCTTTTTTCTTTTCTTTTTTTAAACATAATCTCACATGCAACAATTGTGAACTTTACATTGACTAACTGAAATAAGTGCCAGCTACATGCAGCCATGGAAATTTGACTGATGCTAACAAAGTTGTAACAATACTCATGCAAATAAAATAATATTCAAAGGAGAAAAAAAACATGCACGAATATTTCAGAATTAACAAGTTCTTACAGAACAAGGGACTTTCATTTGTGGATCCAGTTTAATGTCAACCCCAATTGATTTATAATGCTTCTCAATGGCACCCAAATTTGTGGGGGACAGGCCACGTACAATTTCACTCACACCTTGCAGTATAACAGGATCCTTTCCACCATGTTTATTGAGAAAGGACTTGTAAGATGGAGGCAGACTGTCCTGCTTCAATATGTAAGCAGACCTGAAAAATGAAAATCCCTTTTTCTTTAGATATTAATGGAAGGGAACAAATGTTATCTTAGAGAAGGATGGTTTCTGATCACATCTTTAATCCAGATCTTCAGGAGTCAACATTTAATAATTCTGAGCTTCATACAACTTTTGCATATGCTAACTACTAATCAGAGACTTCACAAAAAGTAGACTTCTACAACTAATAATGATAGACATTAGGAGATATTGCATTTAAGAAACTCCAAATGCTGAACAAAGAGCTATAAATTCTCAAGTTATTGAAGGCAAGGACACTTACAGAATCTGTGAAGACGAGAGGCACATAAGAAAAATGTCTCCATGAGCCCAAGTCAGAGGTTTACAAATGCTCCCAAACCGTTTACTTTTTATTCCACAACGTGATGCCAAGACAGTAGCACGCATTAGAATGTAAATGGCCAAACTTGTATGTTGGGTATTAAACCCAGTAAGTAGCATTGATGGCCCTGCTATCAAGCCTGCAAGTAATGCCCGCCATTTGGCTGTCCTGAATTATAGCAAAACTGTAAAGATGAAAAGTGCTACCCAGAAATTCACCAAAACAAAATACTAATTAATAGTAATAGTAATAATCCTTGCCATGTAATTATAGCCAAGGTTGATTCAAATTCATTTTCTGTTCTCCCTAAAATTATTCCCAATTTCAAATGGTTGAACTGAATCCTTAGAGGAAGGATTGCATGTTTAGTTTCTAGAACATAGAATTTCAGATGTTTGTTCAATAGCACAATCCAACATAACGGAATAGAAAAAGAAGAATAGAGGAAAAAATACATGCCTCCTGTGGCCACCCAATGCTGAAATAAGTTCATCAACGGACACAAATGTACCCGCAAAAGTACCCAGAAATAAGCCATATCTCAGTGTCTCTTTGGCCGCCAAAATCATATCTTCACTGCTAGAAACCATTTGTGCTTTCCTGATAAAGGAACTTATGTAATCAATCAAATGAATACACTACTAAGACAGAGAGGGAAAAATCAAAATCAGATTTCGTGGATAATAATCAAAATATTTAAAATCTCTTAGAAAGTAAAAAAACTCGCATCTCACACACACGACACTACACCACCCGTTCATATATCTGGTTAATCTGTTTGCATGAGCAAACTTGCATGTTGGGAATCAGGGGAGATTGAAGTAAATTCACAATACAAAATCGCAGTAACAATTACTTAGCGGAGGGTAAGGAACGTCTGCGACGGAGTCGAGAGAGGATGGCGAAGAGAGAAAGGCCACCTTTAAGACCAGCTCCGATTGTGAAGCCTTTAACAGAAGCCGTGAAAATTCTCCATAGCTTATCATAATCCTGAACCGGATAGGAATCCAAGCTCAGTAAAGAACACGAGGAAGAAGACGACTTAAGGCTCGAAGATTGCCTGCAATGCGAACAGTTCTCTCCGCGTGAGATACACGCGCAACGGCCGTTGGTGACGATATTTGATACAATCAGCTTCTTTACTTCCTCCGCGCCATCATCAGCCGGTGGCATCTTTCCTTCCCCGCGGTGGTACTTCTTCTTCTTCAGGAAACAGCGAATCTATCGAGGCGCTGGAAAATTATATTGTGGAGAAAATGCGAGTGGGGAATTCACACGTATCATTTTAATTTTTTCTTCTGCAGTTAAACTATTAGTTTCTGCGTATAAGATTTACTATAATTAATTTTCAATTTTCAGTTCAGAACAGAAAATTAATGAATTTTTCAAATAAATTAGGGAAATGAACAGTGAAGTTAGATCCTAGAAATAATTTGCTCATTTAGTCCCTAAACTTTCATGATTCACTATCTAAAAATAAAATAATTTATTAACAAAAAAGTAAAGATACACTTTTATATATATATATAAAGGAGTAAATTATAGGTAGAACTAAAATGGTCAGCTTTAATATGGGTGTGGGGGTGCTCAATAAATAAGGGAAAAATAAAACATGTGAGGCATGAGGATTCAATGGGCGGCACTGAATGCCATGCCTTCTATGGGTTTAAGAACATATATATATATATATTAAAAATACTTTTATTTTTATTATATATTGAATTTATAAATTAATAAAATGTTATTACATTTTTTTTAAGAAATAAAATAATAGAGAAGAATATGGATTTAGGTAATAAATTCAGAAATATTTATATTAAAAGAAAAGAAAAATGTAAAAAATTCTCCGACTTTCTTCTAGAATTTTATCACAAACTTTAGTTTTGAAGTGGCTACGTGTTTAAGAATATGAAACAACAAGTTTTTCTTTTCAATTTACTTTTTCTTTATCAAAGTACTATTTGCTTTCCTTTTCCATTTCCTTTTAGTAAGATGCTTTTTTTTTTTTTGTTCTCTCTATTTTGGTATTTGAACCTCTTTCAATTAACTTTTTAAAAAGAATGATCGTATATTGCCACCTCAGGAGAAATCAGCAAAGGAAATTCTCCCTAACCGCTAACCGGAAACCTCCCACCCCCGCCTTTTACTTATTTTTGGATTCTCATGGATGAGCTCAAGATTGGTGTGATTGAATGGTGGACCACAAAAGGTTTCTCAATTTTTTTTTCCAATCCCAAACGATTAGATTCAAGTCCTTTTCTAGTGTATAACAAACTAATAACCTCTTCCTATCAACTGCACATTAACTAAATTGAGAGAGTACTAAGTATTATCTTAATTTTTAAAATAAGAAATAAAAATAAAAGGTGGCAATTACAAAAACAAACGAAAAACAGGAATACTTTAACAAGATAAAATTGTGTGGTATATAAGATTGGGAAAGGTGATAAGATTTTGAGACCCTTCTATCCTTCCCTACCCTTTGTGGGTACAGTTCAGTCAGATATGTTTTGTCATTTACACATGTTGAGAAGGCTTCCACAGAACTGGAAATCACCAAAACAATTACTGACTGACAGATATTAACTTTCAAGAATCAATAATCCCATCAGTAGAACCTAATTCAAGAATTCTGCATTACAAAAATAGAGAGTACTGCAGCCAGCAGTAGAATTAGATTTAGGCTGCAACTAAAAATGCCCTTTAAGATCCTAAACCTCAGATACATACTGAAAAATGCCATATAATTGGGAACACTGCATCAAATTATGTTCTGAATAATGAGAGGAGTGAAAAGTTATGAATAGTATAATCCCGTTAAGTGGAAGAGAGTATTAACTGAGGGAGCAAAATCCTATTTCGTATAACGACTCTTACCCATACGTGAATGAGATGCAATTCTTCTTTCATGCTAGGGAGAAAATGTCGAACAATCATTCAACTTTGAGAACGATCTTCATAAACTCGTATACAAAGTAGCTAATGGCAGCTGAAGGTAATACCTGCAGCAGGTTTATAAACACGTGAATTTTGGAACATGACAGAAATTAGTAACAGAAATAGTGGCTAAAATAACATAATGTAATGATCAAACCTTGAGTTAAATGTCAAATATATACAAGTACAGCTAGCTACCGTAAAATGCAAAACGTGACTAACTTCTGTAACCAAGGCAAGGATATAAAAAAGCCAAATTGCTTTACAGAGAGTAGAGAGAGAGAAAGAGAAAGAGAGTAGTCATTTACTAAGTTACAGAAAATTGATAAATTTTCTAATAGTTTTGTCTATGACTTCCGTTATTCCATCAAAACAGTGTAACTCAAAAGGCTAGGGGCTCTGTACATGCATCCAAGAGAATGTTAAGTACCATGAATTAGATTCATTCTAAAATAAAAATGGAGGGAGTATATGTTTAGCTCAAGGCCATCGGGAACTATCCAACAAACAGTCATTCTGCAAACATGTAGAGTGTTTTAACATATTGAGAAACCTCAGCTAAAGGAACTCAGGAAGTCCAAGGTTGAACACAAAGACCTAACTATAATGGAGAAACCTGAAGATGTTTCAGAAATATGCAAAGACTTTACTTCAGTTTTGAAGGAATGAAGTTATACTTCTTGCTAAATAAGGCTATAAGCTACATAAACATGTGTTGGGTACCTGTAGTAAACTGGGTATCAGCCCTGCATAAAGAGCAGGAATTCCGCCCTGTTCAACAGTCTTCACACAAATTGCGAGTGCACCCACTTTATTAGCACGACCTTGTAGCTGAAGCTGTCTCCTCACAACTTCAAATGGGTATGTGGCAGCTTCTGCACAGGCACCAGCTATTGCACCATGGAGTAAGGTCCTAATTGGTCCCAACTCCAACTGGTCCAAAACATTTAGTTCTTGGTCGTGCTGCTTCAGGTTCTCAATTCTTTTCCTTCCTTCAGGTGAGCGTAAATAAGCTGATTTCAGCATATCATATACACCATAGAACACTGCAGCTGAAGGTGCCATACTTAAAATGGAAGGTACTAATCCCTTGTAAAGTGAAAAGAAGCCTTCAGTTTGGATTACATGCCGGAATGCACCAATTACGCCACCCAAGGCTTCTCCACCAGGTGCCACCATCTTTGTCCTGATCTGGAAGATACTGAAATCAGTTCGAGTATTCCAGACTTGAAAAATGAAGTCACTGAACAGAATTAGAAGAATAACTCAACTTTGTGGAAAGGGAAAAAAAATTTTTACAAGATTCTACTTCACAGACAGTTTTCGATTAATGACGGAAAATGACTACAAATGGAAAAGAATGCTACTACTTCACATTTTAACTCAGATAAAACCAACTGCCTCAGATGTTGATTTTCTATGCTGACAATCAGATGTGAAACAACATGAAAGAACCTGGGAACAAAAAGACTCCAGAAAGTATGGCCTAGAACTCTACAAGTAGAAATTTTCACCACTAGGAACAAAAGTTTATGCAAGATAGTTTCCCCTTTTATCTTTTTGGGGTCAGTATAGGAAGATGACTCCAGATTTATTTCATGAAGGGAGTTCTTTACTTATATACAACATGATTCAGACATAAAACGATGAATGTTGAGGTGCCATACATAGTATAGTGTTCATTATGTTTTTCTATTTATTTTTAGAATTAGGAACTTATGACATGCACTGTTAATATTACCATCACTAAGTTGTTTTTAACACTCTAATAAACAGCATTAGTTAACCTCTTACAGTATCTAGTGGCAAACAGAGCACCGTAGCAGTAATACCAGCTGCTGCACCAGCTATAAACCTCTCAGAATTTGTGGTTTCTTCATTTCCAGACAATTTAACCAGTTGCTTCCTGTATGTGTCATATGCATAGAAATTGACTGCCTTAAATGGAGCAGTGCGGAGAATGTTAACCAAGTTCCCTTTCCAGAATCCCCTCAAGCCTTGAGTAGTAGCAATTGTCTTAATGAGCTCAAAGAGTTTCTTATCCGCACCACGAACCATGTATTCAAGCTTTAGCCTCTCAAGTGGGGCAACAAAGGTTCTGTCAGAAAAAAAAGAGAGATTTACATCATTGAAGTTGAGGAGAAGCAAAAGGTGCAAGAAGTTCAGGCTCCAAAATTGAAATTCAACGTGACAATAAAATATAAGAAAAAAAAAACCAACTTTCTTCATTCCAGTTCAACTTTATCAAGTAGAAAGCAAGTCCTGATAACATTTTCAGAGAAGTTATAACAATATGAAGAAGAAATACAAGCATGTGATTGGAAATGACAAAAGGAAAACTATTGTCCCAAGAAGAATTAGCCCACAAGATGCAGATTAGTTAAAACTATTTGAGTGTCTTCTTTACATAGAGCAATGAATTAACTTGTCAGTAATCAGAATATATCATGTGAAAGCTTCTCCAGGTGAATTTTCAGAGTTTATTGCTTATATGTTCTAAAGTAATAGCTAATCGCAGAGCTAATAAATCCAGAAATGCATAGATATGCAGCATACACATCATGGATGATGTCAACAGATCTAATAATGCTCTCACCAGCTTGAATTTTACTAAGAGAATCTAATTGTTTACATAACCATAGGCTTAACTAAACTAATTGGAAGAAAAGAATTAAGTAGTTATTCCATGTGGCTTGTTATAAGAACAACATTTAACATTTTAGGAATCAAGTACTGAAGTAGGCATGAATAGAAAGCTTGCAAACCACGTAGACATAAAAAACATTACAAAAATATGACTTAGGTATCCACATTTCTTAATTATTGTATCAAATTAAAATGTTAAAGCATTGAATTCAAGACAGCAAATCTGTGTGTTCTGTGTATATATCTATATATCACGAAATAATAGAAAGAGAAACACATAATCGGATACAGAGATATAGGATAAATATAAATAGAAATATGTGATGCTCCAAGACCTAGATAACTATAAAGTAGGGGAATAAACTACAACATTCTACTTTCTTCTAACATTTTTTTCTTCCTTCTATTATCCTTGAAAAAATGAAACATTATTATCATTTTGGAAAATAAGTAACTGTACAACTTGAATTTTTTACCAATGGAATGGTATTGAAAGCTAAAATACTAACAATAAAAAGATCCCCAAAAGGATAGGTATTAACACAGACCTTGAAACCATAGCAGCCACAGCTCCAGCCCATAAATGCTTGGTGGTATTGACAGCTCCCCCGCCCCGTCGGCGGCCAAATTTGGCATCCCTCTTTTTCTCAGTCTCCTTAACTGCACCATCTTGAATGCTCCCCAGAGCGGCTTCTCCAAAACTTGTTTTATCTCCATTAAACTCTAAACATTCACTACTACTAGAATTCTGAATAAACTCATTCCTTTTCCCAATCGACAAGCTCGTACACAAAAATCTCCCGCCCCTAACAGCGGAGAAATTGAACAGAGGCTTCCTATGATTCGAAATGGAATTATACGGGTCATGAGAATCCAATTTTTTCCATGGTAAAGTCTTTATAATTGAAGAAGGAAGAGAATCATCGAGAAAAATTCCACCGGTGAAGAGAATTTCAACACTCGGTTTCTCTATTGTGGTAATTTGAAGTTCTGGCATTTGTAAAGGAGTTTCTTATGGAAATGGAATTCAAAGCTTGAAGTTGGAATTCAATTCAAATTGAAACGGTTTCGGGATAATGTTGAAGCTTGAGAGTAAGAAAATGGCGGAGCTTCAGCTTTGCTTCCATCGCCGCACTCAGAAACTTTGTTCCGGATTTCATCTTTATATTTAAGTTTTTCACTTTTTCTTATTATTTCTTTTCTTCGGACTTTTTTTTTTTTTTTTACTACTGTTTTTTCTTTTCTTCAGTTTTTTCCAACAAATTATCTCTTTTGCTTTTTTTTTTTTTTTTGGGGGGAAGGGGCGGGGGGGGGGGGGGGGGGTATGGGCCGTGGGGGTAGGAAATATTTCTGTGTTTTTCTTTGGCCTTTATTAGTCGCATAGACGGTTCGTTTTATTGCTTGTCCGACAACTATAATTAAGTAATCTTTTGGTGCCCAATTCATTTCACAATTACTCAAAACGGTCTTCCATATCTCGCTTGCTAACTTTGAAATGAATATGTAGTGTTTCTCTTCGGAATAATCTCAATTCTCAAGTTCTTCGGAACTCTCTATCTTTCATTCAGTAGGTGGTCTTTTAGCGGTTTATTGTCAATGCATTTAGGAAGATTTTTGCCGGTTGGAACTCCTGATCCTTGAAATTTTCGATTTCCGTGGTTGATTTTCTGTGAATTTCAAAATGAGTAATCTTCCAGGATTATCACATCTCAAAAGCCTCGGTCAGTTTAAAACGTTTGCAGGATCGAGCTCTAGAACTGCGAAGAATCCCTCGGCCTCTTTGCGCGGGTCTTCTGATTCATATTCTTTAGGAAGCTTCGCGAATTTGAAACTCACTGCAGGTGCATATGCATACATTCATATACATATATATATATATATATCAATTTGGCCTTCGAATTGAAAATTTTAGAAATATCTGATAATGCTGATCTATTGATTAAATTATTCTTTGTACAGAAAAATTGGTCAAAGAGCAAGCTTCGGCTAAAACTGATCTCAGCTTGGCGGTAATCATGTTTTAATAATTTTCATGGATCGAATATATTATTAAAAGGCTTATCAATCTTCTTGTAACACAATGTGATCAATGCAGAACAATAAAGTGAAGAAATTGACTGAGCATATTCGTGTACTGGAGGAGAAATTACAGAACGCATTTAATGAGAACGCAAAGCTAAGAGTAAAGCAAAAAGAAGATGAGAAGCTCTGGAAAGGATTGGAGTCTAAATTCTCTTCCACAAAGACTTACTGTGATCAACTCACGGAAACTTTGCAACACTTGGCTGGTCAAGTTCAGGATGGTATATGTTGTCTGTAACAGTCACTTATTAGTTTTATTTAGATGCATCATAATATACTGTGTTATATTAATCGTGCTTCTTCCTTTTCAGCTGAGAAAGACAAGCAAGTTTTTGAGGAGAAACTATCTGCATCATCATTGGCTCTTGATAATTTGCATGGGCACTTGAAGTCACTGTCCTCAAGGTTGGAATCATCGGAGGAAAACACTAGAGATCGTAAGTCATGCTTAGTATGTACTTGTGAAAGCAGCAATTCGTATCTAGGTCTCATGCTATATTACTAATAAGTGAAAAATATATCAGTTTTAGCTGCTACTCTGGGATATTCTCAAGTAAATGAAATGTTTCTAAATTCTGTCTGAAGGTGAAAAAGAGTTGAGGGAAATTCGCTCTGAGAAGGATGAAGCAGAGAAAATTTTCAAGTTTGAACAGAACAAAGCTGCCATTCTTTTGGAGGAAAAAGGTAAAAAGATTTTGCAGTTTGAGTGATTAGATACTATTAATTGAGTAGGAAATTTTGCAATTTATGAACTGGCTATAGATGGTGTACGGGGACAACCTAGATATTATTGACATGGCAATCGTAAACTTTTTAGTGGACATTTCTGATTTTTATAATTCTGTTAGCCTTGCCATGTTCTCCTACACTTATTTTCTTTGTCAATTGGCTCCCATTTAGATTTTTTTTCAATTACCTAAGTAAGAAGTATATCAATAGAAAACATCCTTCATTGAGAAGTGCAGGTCAACCAGAGCCATTGAATTTTTTAAGTTATGCATTTACCACTGTATTGCTGATGAGCAAGTCAATAACTCCAATAATCATACACTGTGAATTTCTCATATGTTGATTTTCTTAGACCAGACTGACATCATTCATCAAAATTTTAAAAGTTTGTTATTTGGTGTTTATTGGATGGATCTAGCCTGGTTCTCTTACTTCAGTTGCAGACTTCTTATGTTCCTTGTAGGATCTCAAGCATTGTTTATTGTTTGTGCAAGATATAGGTCCTGCTTGATGACTTGCCTTTTGCTGCAAAGCAGAACTGCCGTTCCTCCTCTATTGCTTTATTTTATTTTAAATATACTCTTCTATAGTTATCCAGTGATAACATAAATCTCAGTTGAAGTTTTTGAAGCCTTTGGTTTCAAATCAAGACTTCACATAATCTTATGTGTTCTTTGTTCTCCTTATAATCCAATTTTACCCAAAGTTTGAGATGGTAGGTTGTTGTCTAAAACGCCATCAAAGTAAAATATTTTGTGTAATCAGCCTTGGAAGTTACTGCAGAGCATTTTTGTGCAAACATACTTATTAATAAAGGGCAATCTTAGAATGGATATTTTCAGTTGAAGGCTTTCATACTGAGGTTGTTGTTAGACTGAATGAACTCTAGCACATTCTTGCTTCTCTTTTGGAGACTTAATTACAGTTGATATGTTTATTAGAAGGGTTTATTTTGTTTCTGCCAGTGTCTTGTTTCTTAGATATCAGCTTCATAGACTTTTTCTTTCTTCAACCAGATGTGATTATCATGAACTCTGAAGCAACTATTGCAGCTAATGGATTATGCATTGAGAATTTGAACTCTAAGTTGGAAAAGTTGCATCTTGATCTTAGCCAAAAGGAAAATGCTTTGGAAAATTTGAGGAACTTGAGAGAAAACCTGGATAAAGAAAAGGATGACCTTTTAATCATTAACAAAGAGCTTAGGGATAAGTTAGATAAAGCAGAGAGGGAGATGAGGAACCTCGAGGAACTTATTCATTTGCTTTCTTTGAAGTTCAGTGAACTGGAAAGTCAAAGTCTGACATTTTCAGAAAAGGTTGTCCAGCTTAATGTGTTATTTGAAAATTGCTTCAATCTGGTTCAAGTGGAAAAGCGCCTTGCTGCTCAGCTTGTTCAGCATAAGTTTGATAAGCTTCAAGATAAGACAATGGGTGTATTATTGGAGAAAAATATTCTAGAGTTGGTTAATAAAGAATTAAACACCAAGGTCATTGGACTTCAGAAAGAGCAGGAGTTCACAATGGCACAGCATGTGGAAGAATGTCGTTTAGCAGAACAGACTATTCGTAGGTTGGAATCTGAAGAGGAGAGTCTCATGTCAAAAAAGAGTGAAATGGAAATGCTAATTACTCAATTACAGGAGAAAATTGATACTTTATCAGTAGATTCCAGAATGTCAGAGGAAAAAATGGTGAACTTTTTTTACCTAAATTTTTCCATTTTATCAAGATTTTTGTCTAAGCCTAATCTAATTTCCTTTACTGCAGCAAGTATTGCTATTGAAACTTTCTGAACTAGAGATCAATAATAAAGATCATTCTGAAAAACTACAAGCAGATGTAAACCAAAAACAAGATGAAGTTGACGTATTGAAGAAAGAGGTTGAGATGCACTTGGAACATGTGAATTTATTAGAAAAACAAGTTAATGGGCTTACTGATACATTGGAGGAGAATAACAGGCTTGTTATGGAATTCAAGGACAGAGAAAAACAATTGGAGGATCAGAAGGGAGAGGTACTTCTGTCAGTTGTTTGATTTTTGTTTCATATATATATATATATATTCATTCTTCCTGAACGCCTTCTAATAACTATCACTTTTTCATTGTAGATCCAAGCATTGCTAACTGATGCTGAAACTAAACTCACTGAGGCCAAGAAGCTATATGATCAGATGTTAGAAAGCAAACAATTAGAATTGTCGAGGCATTTGAAGGAAATATCTCAGAAAAATGATCAGGTCTAGTATCATTATCAATCTTTATAAAAAATTACGTCTGGTTTTCCCTTCTCTATCCAGTTTTAAGTGATCACGATAGGATATTTTAGGCCATTAATGATATTCGGAGGAAGTATGAGTTGGAGAAGCTTGAAAGCATTAATCTCGAGAGAGAAAAGGTTAGCTACTTGAGTTGCTCTTCTTTCATGCTCGCATACAAGTTTCCAACATTATTGGTTTACAGACCGATAAAGTCATTAGAGAAACGGAAAGAAAGTATGAGCAAAAGCTTGAAGAATCCAAAGCAGAATCTAGACAACAAGTGATGCGGGTAAAAGAAGAACATGCAGCTTTGGTATGTAAAGAAAGACTTATATGTTCTAAGACTCGTTATTATTAAATCTTATTTATTTATTTATTTTTCTGCTCTTTCATATACTTATCAGCGGGACAATTATCGATCTTGAAAACTGGCTTTGCTTGCTCTACATTATGGTATCAATTTGAAGATTAAGATGATAAAATGCAGTATCATTTTACACTTTGTAGATTATTCATATTCAAGAAGAGCATAGAAAAAAGGAATTGAATCTCATATCCAATCATACTGAAGAACTAAAGCGTGTTCAGCTTCAAGCTGAAAATAATTTGAAAGAGGTATTTATATTATGTTTTAATTATCTATTGATTTAATGTTTATGGTCTACTCTAATTTTAATTTTTTTTCCGTTCAAATGCTTGAATTTTCCCAGAAAACCTTGTGCTACAGAATGAACTTGAAGATCAGTTAAATGATTTGAGGAGTGAGCATGAGGATGAACTTAGGAGACTGCAAGAGGAGTTGGATATACTGAAATCCAAAGTACATCTGAATTGCTTTATAAACTAGACTTATATTTATGTTGCCCTGCAATGCTGATAGGGGCTTTGCAGGAAGAGAGGCAGAGGGCTTTACTGCAGTTGCAATGGAAAGTAATGGGTGACAATCCACAAGATGATCAGGAAGTGAATTCAAAAAGGGTTGGTCTCACTCCCCCATGAATAACTAGGATAATCCCTCAGAATTAATTTTTATTATTTCTCTCTCTCCATCCTTCTTTGTTTGGGTCTCCTGCAATCTGATCACACTGTTCACTGCTTGCCAGGACATATTTTAGCTTTATTTTAGTTTAAACATATTAATTTAAATCTAGCCAGATGGTTTTAGCTATTGTAATATTTCTATCAATGAAGCACTAATTAGTACTTACTGATATTTACCGTGGACCCCTTTATTTGATGCCCTTGCTATTTTTTGACATCTAAAGACATGTTTGAGGTTAAGATTCCCCTAAATGAAACCATTCTTTATTCAATTTTGAAATGCAAATGATTTTATAGTCTTCATAATACTGAAGTACATGTTTAACTTTTGTGAAAATATCTTTTAGATTTGAATGAAATCATTTCAAGAGGAATGGAAGATGAGTATGAAGTAACAATTGTTATTAGTGTCATAGAAGTTTTAGTGGCTAAATTATGTTTGACTTATTCTATGGTGTAACTGTTGGCTCCATGCTTGATGTCTTCAATCTGCCACCTTGGGTTTGTTTCTTTTTTTAAAAAAAAATAAAAATTAAGGAAGCTAGCCTCCTCCTTCTGTTAAATGTTTTTCCTGTTATGCACTCTCAAATACTCTAGAATATTGTGTTGCATAATTTCCTTATGTATTTTTGTTTGCTTTGAAAGGAAATGGTTAATCTTTTTGGTTGTTTGTGAGAGTGAGAACTTTTATATTTTTTACCCGAGATTTCTGAAATGTTCTAATCTACAGGCCTACTCTATATCATCTGCCAAGGTGAGAAATTCTGAAAGTGGCAAAAGAGATCATCAAGATTTGGGAAGGGTAGCTGTCAAAGAGAAGGTGATAAAGAAAATTTGAAATTGTTGTTCCTTCAAATGTATCACATCAATAATCAACATATCCTTTCGTCGTGTTTGTAGCACTCGCCTTGCCTGAGAACAACTCAAACGCCTGTTTCAAGCATGCTAAGAAAAGCTGAGAAGAGGACTGCAGGAAGTACCATGAGTCTTCCTAAGCATAGTAAGAAGGTAACTACTCTTTCAGTGACAAGTATATGTAGACATCCAACCTGGTGACAGTTTTTCTGATCAGTTTGGTTGCAGAAAGACTAGGAGTGCTATTTTAGAACTAGGAAACTCTTGTTCTGAATCTGTGGGTGGGTTGGTTGTAGTGCGGGTCATTGAATAAGAAAAGTTGAGGGCAAGTACCAGTATCATATGTAGCCATCAAAGAGTAGTGAGTAACCTAATATCATTCCCTGCTGTTCTCCATTTGTCTTATGCTCCAAAGCAGCAGTATTCCAATCATCTAATTCAATTAAATTATGGTTAAAATATCATTATTTTCTTGTTTCTACTCACTTATTTTATGGCAGGTAACTCATCGTGAATATGAAGTTGAAACATCAAATGGTGGAACAATTACTAAAAGAAGAAAAACAAAAAGTACTGTCATGTTTGGGGTATGTGTGTGAGTATTTTATATGATCATTGTGCCATGTTGTTTGGCTCTTGGAATGACATTCCTAGCTTACACATAATTCTTTATGTTACTGCAGGACCCAAGAAAGCGTAAAAGAGGAGAAACACCTCTGGAAACTACTCCCAGACATCTTGTCAAGGTAACCCAAAGTGGAGAACAATTCATCTTTTTATTTTTGGTTAATCTATGGAAAGAATATTTTCCAAATTACTATTCTTGGTGTGGAGACTACTCCCTCTGTCCCAAAAATAGTAGTAATTTCTATTTTGGTTTGTTTATGAATCAAGGTTGCCTTTAATAACAGTTTGGAAGACTACCCTTATGACTAAGTAACCCCTATCAATCAAGTTAGCGAGATTGTATACAAAGGGAGTTATCATCCTTGGAATATGCTCTTAACTGGATATTCTACATCAGGGATAATCAATCTGAATTTTGGAATGTTTCTTGTGATTGTAATACATTGAACACAATGCAAAACTTAAATTGTGATACAGAAGTGTCAGTTAACTCCAGCAAATAGAGTTGCAGTACTTCAAATATACAGAACATATCCAGTCAGTCAAGATATTGATGATTATATTAATCTTTCGAATTTCATTTTTATTGTAGGAAACTAAGAAACGGGGTCAACCAAACCCTTCCAATATTGGTGATCTATTTTCAGAAGGATCGTTGAATCCTTATGTTGATGATCCCTATGCATTTGACTAGAGGTATTGTCTAGAGTAACTAACTTTATTTTAATCATATTCGTTAATTTTCTGCCAACTTTCAGTGAGCTTTTATATTATTTCTATATATAGTTAAATAGTTTTTTGTCTATAAACTTGATAAAAATTGGTATTTATTTTTTCTATACCACTGGAGATAGGTTAGGAGAGAGATTTAGGTTTTGACCCTTGAATTCCTTCTCTTTATAGTGGATGATGAAACCTGTGTCATTTTATTCAGAAAAATACTTGGGCTTAAAGTTAATAACTTTGCTTGAAGCTTTTCTCTTTATTCAACCACTTCTCGTGTGAAGAGGCATTTAGAAACTAGAAACATGCTTTGCAATATAGGATAATGAGTTATTAGCACGAGGTTATCTAACATATTCAATAGTTAGTATAGACCAGTTTTTTCCAAAATGCATTTTTATTGTTTATGTTCTTAATAATTCAATGGAATATCATGTAGCGGAAATGGTCTTCCTTGGTTATCTACTGAAGTGGAATCTTAACTACCAATTTTGGTGTCAGTTAGTAATCATTTTATCAAATATCTGTATCGTGTGTTTGTATATATATATAACATATCATTCCCTGTCTGTTCCAATTCACAGTTCATGTTGTTTCTTCTGTTCTGGGCTAAACGTGTTGTGGACCTAACAATATTGATCAAACTATATCTTTTCCTTGTTCATTTTCAGGTGAAATTTCTCTGAGACCCACCTTCTGTAGTCCGGCATAGGATTTTGACTTTTATACTGTTCACGTGTCAGCGAATCTTCACCATTCTCGAAATTGCTTTATCAGTTGCTTCTCCGAGTATCTTCTGTAATCAAAATCCCCGTTTCATATATAGATTTTTTAGCACGACCATGATGCTTCAGAATTTTTAAATATATAGTCGACAAATGCTAGAGGTAAATATTTGCAGCTTCCTAACTACCACTAATTGTAGCTAGTGAATACAAAACTATCAGTTAGTCTACTATGTCTGGGTGTCAGAAACTGTATGACATGTATAGTGCATATACCAAGAGACGGTTATTCATTCTTCCATATTCCCGTATTAAACTCTTTTTGCTCTAGCACTTAGCTCAACATCCTTTGATTCATTTGTCTTCTTTCGTGATAAATGATGTGGTTTTTATATGATCAGATGTTACTAATAGAAATATATCAAGAAAGGATCTAAGCAGTTTTTATTAAAAATCTTAACTAACGAAATCCTTTTACAACCCCAAAACTAAAGAAAGGAAGTCGGTAACATATATTAATCTTAAATACATGCCCAGTTTCATAATTTCATTTACCTAAGACAAAACTGGTAAGAAAGGGCTAGTTAGTAACAGGTTACAGACATCACGCATTGTTGGCCTAGATTGAGAATTTGCATTTAAACATTCCTTGGCAAGCATGATGATGCCGATAAGAATATTCTGAATTTTAGTATCATCCGGATAGAATAATCTTTCGTCGAGAAAGTCCGCAAGTCGTATACTGACATTGTTTTCAGCTTGCAGTGATGTTAGACTGACAATGTTATCTCCAGGATGCTTGCCTTTCATCACTTCCAATGCCACAACTCCAAAGCTATACACATCGCACTTTTTAGTCACTTTCATCGAGTAGGCAAGCTCTGCAAGAAGAAGATAGAGAATTACAAAAATTGCAAGACAATCTGTACAAATTCAATTCCGGAAGAATTATAATAATTACCTGGGGCAATATATCCATATGTTCCCGCGACAGCACTATGGTTAGAAGAGTCCATCTTCAAGAGTTTTGCAGTGCCAAAATCTGAAACCCTAGCCTCATAATCTGAATCAAGCAAAATATTATTGCTTGAGATGTCACGATGAACAATGGGTGGTGAACAATCATGGTGCATGTAAGCCAAAGCACGTGAGATACCCTTAATGATATTCACTCTCTTTAGCCAATCCAATCTCTTTGCTTCTTCTGTGATACTCAGGATTCTCGAAAGGCTACCTCCTTCAAGATACTCGTACATCAAGAACGAGTGCTGTGCAGTTGAGCAGAAACCAAGAAGTTTCAATATGTTTCTGTGCTTGATCATTGTAAGTGCCCTTATCTCATTCAAAAACCCGTTTTGATTTACAGAAGAGGAATGAAGCTTCTTTACAGCAACTATATTATCAGGTGAGAGTTCCGCCTTGTAAACCTTCCCATAACCACCTTCTCCAATGCAGAAAGATTCACTGAATTCCTCCGTGGCTTCTATGATCCTTTTGTACATTTCTTTCCCGTCAAATGTGCATATGGAAAATAAATTTCCATTCTTTTCATTTGGGGTGGTGACATCTGATGAGACTTTACTCTGATTTATTCTTCTGAACCGACCTTGGAAAATAAGAACTCCAACTACTAAGGGACAAAGAAGAAACAGTGATCCCAGGAGAGAAACCACAACGATGATCACAAGTGTACGATGAGCCTTCCTCGTACCAATATCTTTTCCAATAGTGGAATGTGGAGGATATTGTTTGCAAGAAGGCAAACCTGAAACGTTATAACCGCACAAGTCTTTGTTCCCTTTAAGTTGTTCTATCGAGACATTCCCAAATGCAGTTCCCGTGCCATTTGGGAGGGAACCCTCTAAATTATTGAAAGATATATCTATATGTTGTAATCCAGAAAGGTCAGCCAAACCCTTTGGAATTACACCCGAGAGATTGTTATGAGAAAGATCCAAGATTTCTATACTCCTCAAATTTCCAAATTCCCAGGGTATCACTCCACTCAAGAAGTTAGAACTAAGATCGAGTTGAGAAAGTTGAGTCAATTTCCCCATCTCTATTGGAATATTTTGGCTAAAAGAATTGGAGCTTAAGTTGAGGTAATAAAGCTGCTGGCAATGTCCCAAGTTATCTGGAATAGAACCCCTCAAGAAATTCGAGGACAAATCAAGAGAGAGTAGTTTTGTAAAGAATCCAATCTCCCGAGGTATGTTCCCCGAAAACATATTACCCTGCAAATGAAGAGTTAACATAGAAGAGAGTTTTCCTAATTCCTTAGGTATCTCACCGACCAATTGATTGAAAGAAAAATTGAGCATTTCCAGTTTAACCAAATCACCAAGCTCAGGAGGTAATAAACCAGTGATGTTATTGTTAGCCATTTGAAGTCCTGTCAAGTTCTTACAATTTCCCCAATTACTGGAAAGTTCTCCGTACAGTTTGTTGTTGCTGAGGTCTATGTAGTTTAAATTCGGATAGACATCATCAAACAACTCTGTTATATTTCCAGTAATATGGTTGTCATGTAAATTTGCCCTAAGTAAACTTGAACAGTTCTTGAAACTACTTGGACTAATACTTGTCAATTTATTCTCTTGTACACAAATCCTCAATAGTCGTCCATTTTGACACAAATTTTTAGGCAATTCTCCAGACAATTGATTAAAACTAAAGAAGAATCTCAACAAACTTTGTGGTTTCCCAATATCATCTGGGATGGAACCAGTCAGTTGGTTGTCCATAAGAAACAAATCTTCCACATTACTTAGGTTAGTCAAAGAATGTGGAATCGAACCGGTAAGTCGATTTTGACTTAACCTAAAGGATTTAACCATGCTTAAATCCCCAAGCTCCATAGGAATTGAGCCAAAGAGTTGATTATTACTAAGATCCAGAGAAGTCAGATGGGTTAGGTTACCAAGTGAAGTAGGAATATAGCCAGTAAGCTCATTACTAACTAACATGAGTATTTTAAGGTTTTTTAACTTGCCCAAATCTTCAGGAATGGTACCAGAAAGGGTGTTATTCTGAAGGTATAAACCAGTTAATTTGGTGAGGTTACCAAGTGAATTTGGAATGGGACCAGTGAGTTCATTGTAACCTAATGATAGATCAGTAAGTAAGTTCAAATTACCTAATTCTTTAGGAATTGAACCAGAAAACTGATTGCTATCCAAATGTAAAAGAGACAACTTACTGAGATTACCCATCTGAGGAAGCAATTCTCCACCAAGTTTATTCATGCTCATATCAAGAAACTCAAGATTTGGAAGATGAGAAAATGGAAAGTTTTGGAGGGTACCGTGAACATTTGAACCTGTGATGTTCAACCCGTTAATACTTCCATTAATGCATGAAACGCCAAACCAAGTGCAAGGAACACTGAGGGATTGAACATTCCATGAAGTGAAGCGTGGATTAATGTTTTGGTTTAGAAAACTAGCTTTCCATTGGAGAAGAGCAGCTGCTTCTTGAGTAGAAGATGATGAAGCACCGTCAAAAGAAAACGAGCATGCAAGAAGTAGAAACAGAAGATAACTGAAGAGGGATTTTTCTACTGGAAAAGAATCCATGTTCTTTTATTTTCTTTTCTTTTTTTTCTTTTGTTTTTTCTCTTTGGTTTAACAAGAAGGATATACTAAAGGGGGTTATTTATACAAAGAAGTTGCGAGATTGTATGCTTAAATTGTTTACTGGGATTGATGCCATGTCATGAAGTTTCCCAAAAACAATATAATTAACGACATTATGTAAGAGTCGTCACATACTAAAAATTAAATTTTGTAAATCAAATTTAAATAAAAAAATAGTAATTTTAAATATTAAATAATCTAAAACTAATAATAATTACTATAATAAAGGGTTTAAAATGGGGGAGAAATAGAAATTTGATTTGTTTGGAAAGCTTCGTCTTTCTAAAACTGAGTTTAATGTTTTCAAATATGAATGAAAATCAATTAAAGAAAAAACTGTTAAAATGAAAATTGTCATTAGTAATAAAAAATAAAGTTATTACTATTTGGGTAAAGATTGAGGTGTTTGTTTTCAACAGCAATTAATTAAATGAGTAGGTTATCTGGAAAAAAAAATAAAAAAAATATTCTTAGAATATATGACCAGGAAGTTGGAAAAGAAATAAGAGAAAAATGACAGGGAAGATGGGATAGGCAACCCCTCGATAATTAATAACAGTGCCTTAACGCAGAAAATATCTCAGGAAACAAGATTCAAATAACTAATAAAATATTAATTGTAGGGAATTAAAATAACAAAAACAAAGATATTTAGGGTTAATTAGCTTCCATAAAAGGCAACAAATTAAATTTTTTCTTTTAAAAAAAAGGAGAAAGCAGAAGGAATTTCTAGGGTTTCTTCATGTCAATCTTATTCTCTAGGTTTCGTGTATGCGTATCCCTGCTATTGGTGATATATATATATTATTCATTTCTTCTAAAAGATAACACATAAAACAGTTCAATAATCAAATTTCATGAATGATATTGTCAATTTGATCAATCATTAATATTATTATCAAAATCCTCTTTTAGTATATCTTACTAAAATATTTTGACTTATTATATAATAATAAATATTAAATTTCATACTCTTTCTATTTATGTGGTCTCTTTTAATATGAGGAATTAGAAAAGGAGTATACAAAAAAATTAATAGGATAAAATATATAGAATTGTACGTACCTTTCATGGAGAAAACGTAAACAGACTTACATTTCCATTGACTTGAATGGTCCTACGAATATATCCTTGTGAAAGAAAATCAATGCAGAAGAGACGGTATGTGACGGTCAACAAAAGACTTGAATTAACAAATCTTTGAAAGAGAACTCAGGCCACACAGCTGTCCGTTGTATTTAACATACACGGCAAATCATTTGAATTGTGAGAGAATTATGGACATGTTTTTCAACATAATAACTAAATATGGCTCTCTTTCTTTTCCACTCTGATATTTAACTTAGTATTTAATGTTGTATTATGGAAGTGTCAATTTGAAAAGATTATGTAATCACTTAAAATATATATATATATATATATATATATATATATATTAATTTTTCTCTCAATCATTCAATTTATATATTTTATTACTAGTTAATAGTGATTTTCACTTTATAACTCTAAGATAATATTGAGACAAAATTATTTTCTAAATAAATTTAATAATATTTTATAACTAATATTAATTAAATTATAATTTCGTATTTTTTTCTTGACATAAGTTATGATATATTATTTAAAGGAAAATTAAATAAATTAGAATGACCAATAATTATAATTATGAGTTATAGAAGATTAAATTGTAGGATTATTGAAATAAAAATATTAATAATTATCCCTTTAATATTTTCAATATATCTAAAAAAATCCAATTATTTCCTAAGGAGAAAAAAAAAATGAAGTGTCCCTTAATAAAACTTGTATGATGATTGAAATAAAATAATCCTTTTCTCCTAAAGACAATCGAAATTAGGTAGAAAATTAATTAATTTAAATATATATATATATGCACATAGGACCAACAAAATAATGTAAATTTGTTTAGTGACTGAATCAAGAATTATCCTCATAAAATTTTATATACATCATAGGATAAAGTATAACCTACTATCTATTTTTCTTAACAAAATATTGATGTTATCCCAGACTAAATTTTCATACTCGATTTTTGGGCCAAAATATACATAAACATATGATAATAATATTGTCATACCGGGAAGTTATATTGCAATGAGATATTCAATTACCCTCGTTAAAATCTACCAACATGGCATTCCAGCTACTTTAGCTTGTAAGTATGGCATGAAGTATTAACATTGAAACGAAGCACAAGGAACGAAAGTAATCAAAGCCTTTCTAAACGCATGCAGATCTAGAAAATGAAATAAATTTTTTTTCACTGTCAGTAGGAATTTCGAATTCTGACTGGAGACACCAAAAATTAAGCCTTCAAAAACAGGAATTTCTTAAGCTTTTACTGAAAATAGATGTAAATCGGGATGAAAATTTGAAATTCACAATGGAGGGAATAATCCAAGCCTGTATATCAGGAAATTCGACATGAGATGATGAGATGGTCATTTATATTCTATTTTATAAACCTGTTTGAATTTTAACGTCTATACCTAGTTTCAAAAGTAAGATTTCGAATTAAGCAATTAAAATTCATATGATTTTGTTAGAAAAGCTATGGCTAAGAGAGATTGGGGAAATCGAAGAAGAGAAACAAACAGATATTCCAGAGACAGAAGAAAATGCCGATCCATATGCAAATCTCCATCACACTGTCGAATCTCATCCTCTTACTGTTCTGCCTCTCCTTCAACATCTGTTTCTCTAGCTTCGTCAACTGTCTCTTCAGTTCCGAACTAACTTTCTTCTGAAAATCATACATTAATCGTTTCACTGATTTCTCCCAAACGAATAATTACACAAAATACATACGCATATAAGCACAGGGGAAACAGAACAGAAAAAAGAAGAAAAGCAGAGAGTACCTCAGCAGATTCGTATTCATCAGCAGCGGAAAGTTGGAGATTGGAGAGCAAACGAGAGACCTTAGCGCAGCGAACGGCGGTTGCTGAATCGATTTCGAGCGCTTGATTTTGTAATTCAGTTGCATCAAACTCCTCCATGGAAGCTATATCTTACTACAGTTACTGCTTTCTATTTTCAAATTTCAGAGCAAACCGGGAAAAATAGTATCCGATTAAACACTAAAGAGGAATTTCATTATTTATACGTTTTTCAAATTACATATGGGCCCAGAAACAATTTTCAGCTCATTATTTAAAGGCTTAACAGATCAGGGCAGCTACCCATATTTCTTCCTTTTATTGGGCCTATAATTTCCCTCTGGCAGCTTTAGTGGGCCTGGTTCATAAATGGATTACCCCTAATTGTGATTCTTTTGTTTTTTTTCTTCCAAATTCAAGCATAATTCCCGATGAAATTAAGGAGTTTTTCGTAACCCATATTTTGGTGGGTATAAAATATGGGTTAACCCAAATTTTAGATTATAGGTAGATACGTACATATGTATAAATTTCATTCCTACTCTTCCAAATTTCTGTACTCAAATTATGGTACAACAGCTTTAATGTGCCCTTCTCCATTTATTTCATTTTTATAATTGCCCTTCTGCTTCCCGTGAGAAACCAAAGGATAGTAACTCTGCAATAACGTACTTTATTCAACTCTGAATTAAAGATAAATGGACAAACATACATGTATGTATACATATATCTACTTATATATATATATATATATATATATATATATATATATATATTATATTTTTTGAATCTATTGTCCTGGATTGATTTGATCCTTAATTTATGTCCATTGTTATTTTTCTTCAACCATTTTTATCTAATTTATTGTCTCAAACCTAATCAATGTTTGATCATGGAGAGAAAAAGACTAATTATAGCAAAGATGATGATTTAATTTGATCTCTTGATCAGTAGCGTAGATTATGATCATGATCACATATAGCATAATTCTTGATTGATCGATACATACATATTATATATATATATATATATCTTTTCTAACATAGAAGGCTTAAACTTCTACTCTTGAAAAGGGTAGGGGTGCTCTGATCAGGAGAGTGCATGAATTTGCAGTTTGGACATGCAGGTGAAGATTTGCACATCATTACCAGCATGTGACATTTCTTGCACACTGCAGTTACCATCTCTTCTTGCTCTCCTTCAAACGTCAACCATGACGGCGATCGCGACAGTGCTGATCCGATTCCGGTGGTGTTGTTGTTAGTAGTGGTGTTCTTTAATGCACCTGAATTCATGAACTGATGATGATGATGATCCTCGGCCACTGTGGCGGTGGTGCTGGAGTTAAGAAGCTTGGTGAAGTTTTCTGTAACATGATAATTCTTTGCCATAGAAGAACCACATGGCAAATTCAGTTCAAGGTCTAAACTCATATGAGCAGGTGCTGCCGATGATGATGGTGGTGGTTCAGGGCTTGATCTTGAATCACTTGATGCCCTTTTCTGTGTTCTTGTGTTGTAGAAATATAGCTTCCCAGACTGCATCATCAACAAATCAATTTGCATGTAAAGAAAACAAACAAACAAACAAACAAACAAAGAGTGAAATTTTAATTAATTTACCTTGATATCAAGACATCTCTGCCACTCAGAGGGCAGAGGAGTTTCAAGATGAAGATCAGTACTACTGGTTATACAATTCATCATCATCTGATGATGATGATGATGAATAGATTTCTCGGAGAATTCTTCGTATTCGGATTCATACTTAAACAATTTCCTCTTTTTGGAAAAACCCTCCAATTCTTCTTGGTGGATTATCTTTCCGGGAGGAGGTGGAGAAAGAGGAGTATGATCAAAAGAAACCATTTTTGTTTCTTTAAGTAAGTTGGTTCTTTCACAAAAGATGATCAAATTCAACTGAAATTCAAAGAAACAAGAAAACAAGACAACATTTCAAAGTGCGAGTAAGATAAGTGAGAAACAAATATATGTTGGAGGGTTGCTATTTATATAAGGTAGAAAGTAGAGAGAGAGAGAGAGAGATGAAGGTAGAATCAAATGAATACAATATATGTGCAGGAGGAGGGATACAACTGCAAGATAGAATCCAAAAGGGCAAAAATATAAATGCGGAACTAAAAAAGGGCCCATCTCACCATATATGACGTGCTTTCCAAGTGAAGCTGGCTATGCAATTACTACTTTCTCTCTCTCTCTCTACACTATTAAAACAAGCCAAAGGATGTTAAATTGTAACAAAACCTTTTTCTTGGTCAAAATATCAAACACATGGTGTGCATATATCTAAAATACATGGACGAAAACCCTAAATTCCAATCCCAGAAAAAAAAATTAAAAAAAACCACAATGAAGAAATTAAAATTGATACAGACAAACGAAAACATTCAGGCAGTACAAGATTTATTTGTTGGGGTTTTTTGTATAGGCGGTGACGTTAAGAGAAAGAGAGAGAAAGAAGGGAGTGGGATTGATATTATTAAATGGAGGAGTCTGCATACAGTTGAAGAAAGCCATGAATGCTGGCTATAGAGGAGAGATCTTTAATGGATATCATAACTCCCAACTTTCACAATTGGGTCACTAAAAAAACTACTACAAAACTTTAAAAGCTCTCAACACACACCCCTCCTTCTCGATCGGCCATTAATTAGAAATCAAAGCTCGTCCCATGAGAAGGACGACCAATGCCCAAAAAATAAGAATATATTTTATATATATATATATATTATATGTTAGTCATCAAACACGAACTTTAAATCTCCACAACGGCCTCAGCTATATTTAAAAACCCACCATATTTTATGAGCTATGAATTTCTGTCCTTTGATCCCTTCTCTCTCTGTTTTTTAATCTGAAACTCAGCTACTGAACATTTTTAATGACTTGAAACATAGTTTCATTTAATCTGAATTTATTTCTCTCTACCCTTTCAATTCATACTCACATAAAATCCATTCCTCTTGAATCTTCAAACTCTGCATCCATCCATTAGATCAATCCAATCTATATGATTCCATCTTCAGTCTTCATCGTTAAACATTATAATACATACATACATATATATATATATATATATATATATATATATTTCTATAAATGTAAAGAAACTTTTTCCCCAAAAAGATGAAATGGTAATTTGGTGAAGCGAAGGGAGTAACTCAATTCCGAGTCTCCTCTCTCCAGGAAACAAATTAAAAACTGCACCAACCAATAATGCAATATCAGTTGAGAAAAGTACAGAGGGAAAATGCAAACAATTTTGAATATTTTTCTTCTACTGTATATATAATGATATAAATTGTTTTAAGGAATTATAAAATAATCCTTTCTCTTTTTTTTTTTTGAGATATTTTAATTATAAAATTAATGTGATATTTTATTTCTCTTCTATAAATATATGTCCACTTTTTTATTTAATGCTCATCAATTATTACTGATTATTAATTAATTTTATGTTACTTATAAAATATTTATTAATTTTTACCAACATAATTTATCTTTATAATTAATTTTAAAAAATAAAATAAGTCTACAAATATTTTGGAAAAAATATATTTGATTTCTATCTTAAAGTTATATTATTGTTATTTAATTCACGTGTCATTTTAACATAATTGTTTAAACCAATGGAGCATTAAATGCGACCATTATTAAAAGAAAGCAAGATTTTTAGTTGGTTCTAACTAACCGTATTAGTTATTTAACTTAAAATTTACGTTAAATTATTTATATATCTTAATTTTTAATTAAAAAAGCATAACTCAATTAATAATACTTTCACTTATTACTTTGAGATGTTACCAATTTAAAATATCATAAAAATATTAAAAAAATATTGCAATTTAATTTTTGTAATGTAGCAATATATATATATATATTTGTAAATCAAAATTTTTTTTTTACGTTACTTCATCACACGATGTAAATCAATAAAAATCCCTGTTTTTCCTTTTTTCTCAACCGGGTTTTTCTTTTTTAAGTATATATATATTATTATTATAAGAAATATGCTCTCCCTATTTATATATTTCTTTTATTAATAAAATTCAAACTTTAAAAATTAATAAAATAGAGAATTAAACTCTTTTTATTTAGAGAAAATTTAAATCTTTTTATTATTTCTTGGAAATATGGAGATAACATGATAATTTTGTCTTGTTAATACAAATTATAATGAAAATAATTTTTAGAAGGTTATGAAGATCGTGACCAACAATTATATTTTTTTACTACATTAATAATTTGGTTTGTTGTTTAAATAAGGTTTATTACAACTAGCAGTCATAATTTTGGACAAAGATATAATTAGCAAATTAAATATTCAAAACGTTGGACAAAAATCCGTTGCTAGCATAACATATGGTTCCCTCCTCAATTTCAGAGACATATATAAAAGTCGCCGCCGCCGCCGCCGCCGATGATCTCCGCTTCCCTTGACCGGGACTACGAAAGTTCACGTGGAAATAATAAAAGCGACTGATCAGCCATCTACAATTAATAACCTTTTTTTCCCTTCTAAAATTCCAAAGCATTATTATCCTAACAATATATAATTGAAAAACAATGTCACTTGTGTATATAATATATAATGTACTGCGTGTCTGATGGTGTTTTAAAAGTATTGGTTTATTAGGTTAAGTTGTGTTTGACCTTAATGCAAAGCAAAGCTGTCTTGTTTCCTTGCTGGTTTGCATCCACATAAATAACCTACATTTCTACTACTATACACGAATATAGGATAGATTTTGTAGCTGCACGTGCATGTGTGACATACCCAATTTCTTCTAGCTAGTGGTTTTGGAAATCTTTGGATTTATTTTATTTCATTAATTTACTTCTTCTTCTTCAATTTCATTTGACTTTGGTATCCAATCATAATTAATTAGCTTTAAAGATAGTAGTTGAAGAACATGATTAATTTTTTTTATATCTAAAATTAAAATTGTGTCTATGTCAAAATATAACTCTTTTATAATTAAATATTAATAATTTCTATTAGAATTCACAATCTTATTGTTAATAAAAGTTTACTATGATAATGATAAAAAAGCACGTCGATTTGGTGGTGTAGGAAAAACTTGGATAATAATATAAAACCTTGTCTCCCCACCATCATATTAACATAGAGATCACCATCCCTATATATACATACATATTACATGTTAGCCTATGTGTATATATATATATATATATCCACTCTCCACCTCGATACCCTAGCTCCCTATCTTTTAGCATGGAGTTTTTTTATTTGTATCACCTAATTCAGTGTTCCCCTTCCTCTCCCAACTCCCAATTTGCTCCCTTTCTTTTTGTGTCATATTAATGTAAGATATTCCTTCCCCTCTCCATCCCTCCCCCACTTATTTCTTTATTTCTTTATTTTTTATATTCTCCTACCATCATATTTTCAGTCAAGTCAAATTATATTAATATTCAAATTAATTTTCATTTTAACCAAAAAAATTTTACTTTTCTTTTTATAGAAAAGATGTAGCTCAATTAGTAACACTTTTATTTATAACTTTAAAATATTATAAGTCAAAGATATAATAGATATAGAACATGTCAAATATATATATATATATATATATATATATTTTTTTTGAAACAAAAACACAGCTATCTCGTGTATTAGCTTGTGTAAATCATCCATTACAGCAGGATATGAGGAAAACATCCAGACCACATCTTGGGGTATTGAACTACTAATGCTTGTTAATCTGTGAGTTACATAATTACTATTTCTATGATTATAACTAATTTTAAAAACAGGAATTTGCTTTAGCACAGACTAAAGAGCAGCAATTATATTACCCAAAACTGATAAATTGATACATTCTATCGTTAATTGCTTCACCAAATTTTTGCAATCTGTGGCAACAACCATGGGCTGCTGTCAGAATTATCGAATCGTCTGCACACTTAATCTCATTGCCATGGCATCAGCATGTTCTGCGGAGGTCACCGAGACTAATAGACCAGCTCCAAATATCATAACATGTCCATATTGATCTCTTAGAACAAACCCATATCCACCCATACCTAATCCAAAAGAAGCATCCATGTTAAGCAGTAACCAACCCGGATCCGGTGACATGCCTAGAAATAATTCTCACTTCTCAGTTTTACAGTTCTTCATCACACACACCGTTGACATTATCATGAACATCTAGGAAACTTCCTAATCTCCAATGGAAAAAATACTTTGATACTGAAGAGTATACTGAAGAGTAAAAGACCAAAAATAAATAAAAGTATATATTTGTATAGAGATCACGAGAGAGAGAGAGAGAAAGAGAGAGAGAGAGAGAGAGAGAGAGAGTTCCCCTACTTTGCAATTGTCTCCATCTTATCTTGATTTCTTTACTCTCTCGTGATCTATGTACACAAATCTGTAACAATTAAAAAAAAAAAAAAAGAAGGAACATTGAATGCAAAGAAAAAAAAATGCTACATAAGCAATCATAGTGTACTTAATTCATGCATGCACCCAACTGTTAATAAACCACAATCCACATAGAAGAAATTAATAAACTTATAAAGTTCCCACTGTGTCCCATTATTTGTGGTAAACCGTATTGAAACTTACATATGCATGAAAAAAGCTGGTAATTAAGAAACCGATGAACATATTCCTTGGGGATCAAGTTTCTGACGGGTGTTGTTGGAATTTGGAAAGGAAAAAGAAAGTTGGGAACTCAGTGAGTCAGTGTCCTAGTCAACCGCCCATCCATAGACCACGGATCGAACCACACGCTGACTCACTGAGTTCCAAGCCCTATGTGAGCTAAATATATTAGAGTGAGGAAACAGATTATTTGGGCCTAAATAAGGCCCAGTTTCTGATCAGCATTAATATTTACACGTATGAGGTAACCCATTTCTCTACAATCATCAGCCCAAAAATGAGGAAGCTAAATTGATACGACAACATTTATTCGTTCAAAAGGCCCAAAGTGTTAATTGGGCAGGAATAAATTTGATCATAATTAAAATTATGTTTGATAAATTAAATTTAAAATATTTTTTTAATTTTAAAATCTTAAATTTTTTTAGTTAAACAATAAAATTTTTAATCACAAATTTCGTTAAAATTTTTTAAAAACATTTATCATCTATAATTAAGTCATGTTACATGATCTCTCTCTATATATATTTTTAGCTTTTGATCATATTTTGTAAATGGATGTCACAATTAATTTTTACTCTAAATTTGTATAAATTTTAAGTAAAATAATTTAATTATTTGGTTAGAATCGTATAAAAGGTTAAAAAAATTTGACAAAATTTGTAAAAAAGGCTTTAAGTTTTTTATGTAAAATAAATTTAGAATTTAAAAAAAAAACAAATTTTGGACAAGACAAAATAATATATATATATATAGTTTCTCCATTAATCTATGGCATGAATTCCATCCCAACACCACCAAAGCTGTCAACTTTGCTGTCTTTTTATTCATTTAGTCCAATCAAAATCATCGTATACCATACGGCAGATAAAAATTCAAAAATATTTCAAAATACCCAATTAATTCTGATTCTAAATTGAGGTTTTCAAATGAAGAATTAAAAAATAAAAAAAACACAAAAGTTGAAAGTTGGATCGTTTTTAATTTTCCGAAAATAGAAAATAAAATGCTTTTTACAAGTTATGGGTAAGAAAAGCCATGACGATTGCACATTCCATATGAAATGGATAATAATATATCTTTAAGAATGGACGAAAAAAAATGAACCAAATAATTAATGTATTTACAATCCAAACGGTGAAATAAAGATTGGGATTTTTGAAGAAATCTAAAGGAGGTGGTGTGAGGAGGTGAAACAACAAGTAGGATACAACACCTACAAGGATCAACTCCAAAAACAACCAACCAACCACACTTCACCCAATTTACCACCAAATCAATATGCCAATATAATCACCAATAAAACAGCAGCAATACACCAATCAATATACCATAACCAAGAACCAAAACAACAATGCAAACAACACACAATTTATACGTGGAAAACCCCTTCGATGTGAAGGATAAAAACCACGGGACTTATAGGAGTCCAACCATTCTTCTCTTATTATGAAAGTTGAGGGTAAAAACACCCAAACAAGTTTACAAAGATGTTATAGCCCACCAACAATAACATACATAAGATCCAACAACAATAGAGAAGGAAGAATAGAAGATATCACCATAAAAAACACAAGTTATACCAGTTGCGATAACAGTAGATCCGCAGCTCCGATTGACACCAAAATTGTACAGATTGAAGCCCTATGTGTTGGGAACAATCTCTGAAATTTTCAGCTCAATCCAACGGTCGGATCTCCGGCGATGATCAGAATTCCGGCGAGTGTCTTAAAGAAGTTCAAAAACTCTCCTCTCTTTTTTCCTCTTTTGCTCTCGGGAATTCACTCCCTCTCAGCCACTCTGTTTTTCCTTTTTGGTCTTTTGGTCAATAATAATGAACCCCAAAAAAATTGTTTTTTTTTTTTTTAGTGCCCACATGGGCTGGACCCATAACAATCTCCCCCTCCAGCCCAATTCGGAGAAGATCATACGCCAACTACGTCAAGCAGACATACCTGCAAGCTTGGAACAAAACTCAAGCTTGCCTCCGGGAACCACCTTTGTCAGCATATCAGCGCCATTCTTGTTTGTGTGAACCTTCTTCAACTTCATTAGTTGCTTTTCAATGATATCACGCAACCAATGATACCTCACATCAATATGCTTTGTGCGAGCATGGTACATGGTGTTTTTGCTCAAGTCTATAGCACTTTGACTATCGCAAAACACAACATACTCATTTTGCTTCAAACCCAACTCTTGAAGGAAACGCTTCAACCAAATCATCTCTTTGCATGCTTCCACTGCTGCTATATACTCTGCCTCAGTTGTTGACAAAGCTACACACTTTTGTAGCTTGGATTGCCATGAAATGGCTCCCCCTGCAAATGTAAACAAGTAACCTGAGGTAGACTTTCTGTTAACAAGATCTCCAGCCATGTCAGCATCTGTAAATCCCTCAAGAATAGGCTCACTGCCTCCAAAACACAAACTCAGCTTTGAGGTGCCCCGCAAAAATCTCAAGATCCACTTTACAGCTTCCCAGTGAACCTTGCCTGGATTAGCCAAGAATCTGCTAACCAATCCAACAGCATGTGCTATATCCGGCCTTGTACACACCATAGCGTACATCAACGAACCAACAGCAGAAGAGTAAGGAATATGAGACATGCTTTCTTTCTCTTTCTCAGAAGTAGGACAACAACGCTTGCTCAATTTGAAATGACTGGCAAGTGGTGTATTGACTGGCTTGGCATTCTTCATATTGAACCTTTCAAGCACTCGTTCAATATACTTCTCTTGTGATAGCCAAAGCTTACCAGCTTTTCTATCACGAATAATTTCCATGCCAAGAATTTGCTTCGCAGGACCCAAATCTTTCATTTCAAAGGACTTTGACATATCCACTTTCAACCTGCGAATCATCTCAACATCGTGTCCCACTATCAACATATCATCAACATACAAACAAAGAATAATGAAGTTATCATCAGAGAACTTTCTAAAATACACACAAGGATCTGCAGTAGTATGCATGTACCCATTACCACTCATGAAGGAATCAAACTTACGGTACCATTGCCTTGGTGCTTGCTTGAGCCCATAAAGACTCTTTTTCAACTTGCAAACAAAATTCTCTTTTCCTCTGACTTCAAATCCTTCCGGCTGCTCCATATAAATCTCATCATCCAAATCACCATGTAAAAATGCAGTTTTTACATCCAGTTGTTCAAGCTCAAGATCCAAACAAGTCGCTAGTCCCAAAATCATGCGAATGGAAGTCATCTTCACCACTGGTGCAAAAATTTCATCGTAGTCGATGCCTTTCTTCTGATGGCATCCCTTCACCACCAGTCTTGCCTTCCGTCTCACTAGCTTCTGGCCATCTTTCTTGTTCTTGAACAACCACCTGCTCTTCAAGACTTTCTTCTCTTTTGGACGCTTCACCAAGTTATAGGTTTCATTCTTCTTCAAAGAATCCATCTCCTCTTGCATAGCCTTCAGCCAATGGTCTTTGTCTGGATGTGACAAGACTTCTTTAAGGCTTTCAGGCTCCCCCTCATCAGTGATAAGGATATAATCTGAACTTGGATAAAGTCTTGAAGGTTCTCGAACTCGGGTTGACCTTCTCAATGTTGGCTCTTCCACCTGTGGGTTGTTTTGCTCCCCCTGATTAGAAAACTCTCCACTTTCACTTTCAATAGCTTCATCATCAGGTTGTGACACAATCTCTGATTGTACCTCTTCAATATGATCATGTTCATGAGTAGATTCATGACCATCATCGGGAGCATCACCTGTTTGTTGGACATCTGGAACAGAAACATGAGACATATCAGTAGCACCGTGAGATAAATCAGTATAATATGTATTACCAGCACCTAAGAGATGAAAACCCATCTCGTGCTCGTAAAATACAACATCTCTACTTCTCACAACTCTTTTCTTTGTTGGATCATAAAGCCTGTAACCAAACTCTTCATCACCATATCCAACAAATACACAAGGAGAAGTCTTGAAATCAAGCTTCAATCTCTGTTCCTTCGGTACATGCATGAAGGCCTTGCATCCAAACACCTTCAAATGGGAATAAGAAGGATCTCTCCCAAACCAGACTCTATCAGGAATATCAAACTCCAAAGGAACTGATGGTGCTCTATTTATCAAGTACACAGCTGTTCCAACTGCTTCACCCCAAAATGACTTAGGAAGATTGGACATCCTAAGTATGCATCTCACTTTCTCAACAATAGTTCTGTTCATCCTCTCGGCAACACCATTGTGCTGTGGGGTACCAGGTTCTGTTCTTTCATGCCGAATCCCATATTTTGAACAATATGCTTTAAACTCATTTGAAGTGTATTCACCTCCATTATCAGTTCGGAGACACTTTAATTTGCAATCTGTCTCCCTTTCCACCATGGCATGAAATTTCTGAAAGACACCAAACACATCGCTTTTGTGCTTCAATATATAAACCCAAGTTCTCCGAGTAGCATCGTCAATAAAGGTAACAAAGTATTTGTTACCACCAAGTGATTCCACCTCCATAGGACCACACACATCAGAATAAACCAACTCTAGCTTCAATTTCTTTCTCCTGGATCTCTTGGGAAAAGAAACTCTATGCTGCTTTCTTGCTAAACAATGATCACATGGGTCAAGAGAAATAGTAACATCAGCAGGAATAAGAGACTTACCCGCCAACAGTTTTATACCCTTCTCACTAACATGGCCCAATCTTCGATGCCATAAGTTAGGAGATGTTTTCTCCTCAACAGCATTCAACTCATTAGTACACACTTTCAAGTGTGTCTTATATAAGGTGCAACAAAGCTTACCACGAGCAACAATCAAAGAACCCTTAGACAATTTCCATTTACCCTTGATAAGTACATTAGCAGACAATAAATTGAGGCGTAAATCTGGAATGTGGCAAACATCTCTCAAAGTCATATAGCACCCAACATTGGTTTGAACTCGAATATCTCCAATTCCAACAATACTTGCTGAACTCTGGTTTCCCATCTTCACACTACCAAAATCTCCAGCTCGGTAGTTAGTAAAGTATTCCTTATGAGGAACACAATGATAAGAAGCCCCTGTATCAACAAGCCATTCAACATCAGAATTATCAACATGACAACAATCACCTGTAGTACAAACCAAAGTAATACTGTCATCTGAAGTAGAAGCTGTCGCTGCTGTATTCTTGTCATCACCCTTTTTGGGATGATCATTTCTCTTCTTTTGCTGGTCTCTTTTCATCTTATAACAAAACTTTTGAATATGGCCAGGTTTGCTACAATAGTGACATATCGTGAGCTCTCTCCCATCTTTGGACTTGACCTGTACTTTGATTTGCCACGTCCCTTGGGACCTCTACTTTTGCTTCTTCCTCTATTCTCTACCACAAGTGCCTGTGAAGCATCAACACCCATCTCCTTTCTTCTGAGCTCTTCATTGAACATGCTCTCTTTAAGGACATCCAATGAAAGCACACCATCTGGAGTTGAGTTGCTGATAGACACAACCAACGTTTCCCAACTATCTGGTAAAGAACTCAATAGAAATAAAGCCTGCAACTCATCATCAAAAACAATTTTCATCATAGTCAATTTGTTAATGATATCTTGAAAGTCACTAAGATGTTCAGAAACAGACTTCCCTGGCTTCAACTTGAGACTAACAAGCCTCTTAATCAACGAGGCCTTGTTATGAGCAGTCTTTCTCTCATAAAGACCCTCCAATTTTCTCCACAACTCAAGTGGCTCAGTCTCTTGGGATACATGATTGAATATGCTAATATCAATCCACTGTCTTATAGTTCCCAAAGTCTTTCTCTTCAACCTTTCCCATTCTCTATCAGTTATTTTCTCAGGTTTAATAGGCATATCATCCTTCTTGGTTTTATCAACATCAATTGGGTCAAACAAATCTTTACAATATAACAAATCTTCCATCATAGGACGCCAAATAGAGTAATTGGTTGATGTTAATTTAACCATAGAATTACTTCCAGACTCCATATCTATGATTTAAACCAAAACCAATGCTCTGATACCAAATGTGAGGAGGTGAAACAACAAGTAGGATACAACACCTACAAGGATCAACTCCAAAAACAACCAACCAACCACACTTCACCCAATTTACCACCAAATCAATATGCCAATATAATCACCAATAAAACAGCAATACACCAATCAATATACCACAACCAAGAACCAAAACAACAATGCAAACAACACACAATTTATACGTGGAAAACCCCTTCGATGTGAAGGATAAAAACCACGGGACTTATAGGAGTCCAACCCTTCTCTTATTATGAAAGTTGAGGGTAAAAACACCCAAACAAGTTTACAAAGATGTTATAGCCCACCAACAATAACATACATAAGATCCAACAACAATAGAGAAGGAAGAATAGAAGATATCACCACAAAAACGCAAGCTGTACCAGTTGCGATAACAGTAGATTCACAGCTCCGATTGACACCAAAATTGTACAGATTGAAGCCCTATGTGTTGGGAACAATCTCTGAAATTTTCAGCTCAATCCAACGGTCGGATCTCCGGCGATGATCAGAATTCCGGCGAGTGTCTTAAAGAAGTTCAAAAACTCTCCTCTCTTTTTTCCTCTTTTGCTCTCGGGAATTCACTCCCTCTCAGCCACTCTGTTTTTCCTTTTTGGTCTTTTGGTCAATAATAATGAACCCCAAAAAATTTGTTTTTTTTTTTTTAGTTTTTTTTTAGTGCCCACATGGGCTGGACCCATAACAGGTGGAAAGACTGGAAAATCTTGATTTTTTTTTAAAGAAAAATGATGAATAAAAATAAAATTGAAAGAATATAAATCTTCCTAGAGCGGGTAGTTGGTCGTATATTTAATTCACAGGTCCTTTTTAAGTGACAAATGAGTAGTTAAATTTTTAAAGTTGAAATTGAAGTTTGATAAAGAATTTAAATCAATAATTTATTTATTTTTATTTTTATATTTTTTAAAGAGAAAATTTAGAAATTTATATTAGCCACATTCTATATATATATATATATAGTATGTAGCTTTCCACGAAATAAATATTTTTCAAATTGGAAGCAAAAACCAAACCAAAAAACAAAATCTTAACGTGTGGTTTGCAAACAGTTGCCAAATCCTAAATCCTTATGCGTATGTCACTAAGTTACAACTTTATATGTTGTTTTTAATTTGTGTCACATAAATAAAATTTTTATAATAATTCGAGAATTAGAGAAACAAATTTTTAAATACTCTCATATTCTTATTTTCGTATAAAAATTAGAATTTGTGAGCATTCTAAATTAATCTTATTAAATATGTGGTGAGGACAAGAGGGCATCAAGTTCTATAATAATAAGGCAAAAGGTACATACTGAACTCATTTTTCTATATAAATCCACCAATTATTCTATTCTAAGCAGCTCAGTTACGCACTTTCTTCTTAAAATAGTGAGCATTTTTGGTTAATTTCCCTTCCAATAATAATAATGGGAACTGTTATTTCCGAAACAAAGACGAAGAAGCAGCATGCAGTGTGCATACCATTTCCAGCACAAGGTCACGTTAACCCTATGTTGAAACTGGCTAAGCTACTCTTCAACAATGGCTTTCACATTACCTACGTAATTTCCGAGCACACCCAAAGAAGGCTTATTAAATCTAGAGGTCCCGACTCGGTTAAAGGTCTACCCTCTTTCCGGTTCAAGACTATACCGGACGGCCTTGCTCCTCCGGCGGATTCTGACGTTGGTGGTACTCAAGACATTCCCGCTCTGTGTAAGTCATTTTCTGAGAATGGGTTGGATTATATCAGGGATTTACTTGCTCAACTTAAGGAGGAAAGTCCGCCGGTGACTTGCATTGTCACCGACGCTGTCATGACATTTGCACTTGAAGCTGCAAAAGAAATTGGTATCCCTGGCGTGGCTTTTTGGACGGCCAGTTCTTGTGCTTACTTGGCTTACTTTCAATTCTCTCATTTTATAGATAAGGGCGTTACTCCTCTCAAAGGTAATATTTAAAATATTTTATTATTATTATATTTTTTTTGACAACTTTCGTGTATATGACTTTTCAATAAGAGTAACATTTTTTTTATGTGTATATCTAATTAATTTATTTATGAAAAAAATATGATAGTTTAATTGATTTATAGTGTTAATTGATGGAAGGTGTAAATAATTTCTTGATTTTGGTTAATATATGCAGATGCAAGTTTATTAAGAAATGGGTATCTGGATACGGTAGTAGATTGGATTCCCGGAATGGAAGGTATGAGATATAGGGATTTTCCATCCCAAATCAGAACTACCGATCCGGAGGATTTTCTGCTGAAATTTATCCAACAAGAATTGCAGAGAGCTGGGAAACAAGCTTCCGCCGTTATTATAAATACTTTCCAAGAACTTGAATCGCGCGTTCTGGATGCGCTGTCATCTTATCTTCCACCAATCTATTGCCTCGGTCCTCTGCATTTGCTGGAGAATCAATTACTCGGCGATTCATTGAAATCCATCGGATCAAATCTATGGAAACCAGAGCCAGAGTGTATCGATTGGCTGGATTCCAAACCTGCCAATTCCGTCGTGTACGTTAATTTCGGAAGTATTACCGTCGTAACAGCCAATCAGCTCGTGGAATTCGGATGGGGATTAGCTAATAGCGGTCAAAATTTTTTGTGGGTTATAAGACCCGACCTTGTTTCGGGTGAATCCGCAGTTCTTCCTCCGGAGCTGGTGGAGGAAACGAAAAACAGGGGATTGTTTTCGAGTTGGTGTGATCAAGAAAGGGTTCTTAGACATCCTTCGATCGGAGGATTTTTGAGTCACTCCGGTTGGAATTCTACTCTTGAAAGTATTACAAATGGTGTGCCGATGATTTGTTGGCCGTTTTTCTCCGACCAACAAACGAATTGTTGGTTTTCTTGTAATAAATGGAGGATTGCTATGGAGTTAATTGACAGTGACGTGAACAGAAATGAAGTTGAGAAACTTGTCATGGAATTAATGGAAGGGTTGGAAGGGAAGAAGCTGAAGAAGAATGCCATGGAGTTGAAAAGATTGGCAGAAGAAGCAGCAGTTGCTATATCTCCCAAGAATTTGGAGAATTTGATCCAAAATGTCCTAATTACTTCTCCAAAAAAATGTTAGGCCCTGAAAATATCTGCGATATTTTGTGTTGGTTTGGGTCATAAATTTTCTTAAATTCTAAAATGAATAATTGGTGAGTTTGGTGTCAAATAAATTTATGTTTGGCAAGCTTAGTCCCAAAATATTTTTTAAAATTTTTAAGGTCCCAAACATTTGTTTAAGTGAACAATAAAATTCCCTTAGACGAATTCTGTGAAAAACATTAAAAATTTAACGGTTTTTAAATTTAATTAATTAAAAATAAAGATAAAAAGTCATTACAAAATTACAAAATTAAAAATAATATTTAAATAAAAGAATAAAAATGTTCTCACATTTAAAATTTAAATTTTAAAAATAAAAAATCTATCAAATTTTTTTTAGGTAAATTATCCTACTAACACTTAAACTTTTCAAAAATCCAACTTTTGCACATGTATTTATTTTTGCTTTGAACTGACACTTGAACTATAAAATATCACCTCATTTACCCTCCGTCCAAAATTTCCGTCAGACTTCATTTTCCATCCAATTCTTAGCGGCAGTTTCGTCTTTTTACAATTATGAATATTTTTTTATTAGAATAATTGGTGAGTTTGATCCCAAACAAATTTAGCTTTGGCAAGTTGAGTCCCAAAATATTTTTTTTAATTTTTAAGGTCGCGAACTTTTTTTTGTAGAGAATAATAAGGTCCTTCTTGACGGATTCTGTAAAAATTTCTAAAATTTTAACGGTTGTTTGTCTTTAGTTAATTAAAGACAATGATAAAAAAGTTATTATATGTGAAAATAAATAAAGAAATATTTAAATAAGGAATAAAAATATCCTCACATTTAAAATTTTAAAAATAAAAAATCTATCAAAGGATATCAAAATCTTTCGTCAATTATCCGTTTTTGACATCTTTGAAAAAAGAAAAAAGAAAAAAATAGAGAAGAATAAGAGCGTCTTTGTAAAAAGAGAAAGAAAAACAAAAGAAGAGAAATTCTAATATGAATCTGAGTTTAAATTCTAGTTCATCCTCTTCTTACCCATAGATCTTCAAGCTCTTGTGATTTGTTCATCAAAGGAAGATACTGACTCTTCATCAAAATTGATGATACCGAACACCACCCATCCAATAATTGTGTACTCAGACTATTAAAAAATTTACTTATTTTAAATAATGTTATAGAACATATAATATTACATTTTAAGTGAATATAGAAAATCCACAATTAGTCATCATCAATTATAGGAATGCGAATACTTACTCAAACATCGATTCAAATGTCTTTGAATTTAACATTCCATTTTTGTTTTCACTTGAATTCGTTTCTTGTCGTCTAGAACAACTTTGATTTGTCAAATGAGTTTTAATGATTGAAGATTCACTGAGTATTTCAATATCACCATTGTCCTCTTTCTCTTGAAACAAAGTAACTTTATTTCTTTCCGTTGGTTAAAATTTAAATTTCATAATTCTCTTTCTCGTTTTTTTCTTTTTTCTTTCTATAAAAACCTCTTCTTCTATTACTTTTTTTTTATTTTTTCTTTCTTCAAAGATGTTAGAAAAAGATAAAAATCTTGTGCCAGAGAGAAGAAGAAGAAGATTGACGACGACTTTTGATATTCTCACTATTTTGATAAATTTTTTTTAAAAACATTTTTAAATATGAGGACATTTTCAAAATAAAAATTAAAAAAATATGAGGATATTTTTATCTCTACGTTTAAATATTTTATTATTATTATTATTTTCTTTCTTTATTTTCACATATAATGACTTTTTTATCCTTATTTTTAATTAACTAAAGACAAACAACCGTTAAAAGTTTAGAAATTTTGACAGAATCTGTCAAAAAGGACCTTATTATTCTATACAAAAAAAGTTTGGGACCTTAAAAGTTTAAAAAAAAAATTTGGGACTCAGCTTGGCAAAGATAAATTTGTTTGGGATCAAACTCACCAATTATTCTTTTTAATTATTAGTATTTTATTTTTAAGTGTAATTTTGTCATTTCACTTTATGTGCATTTTCGTCTTTTTACAATTATGAACATTTTTTAATAATTAGGGTTTTATTTTCAAGGATAATTTTGTCATTTCACTTTATTATTAAAAATCTGAAAAATATTTTTTTTGTAATCTCAAGGATTTGATCCTACAATCACACACCTAAATAAATTATATTTAGCCACTGAGACAATTATAAATGTATAAAATTATTTGGAACTTATATTTTATATTATAATTACGAAAATAATAAATACGCATTTTATATTGCGATTATATTCTATATTTTAAATATAAATTATATTAAATATAAACATTCTAAAAAAAATATTATCAAATGACACAATTCAAACCACAAGTTTTTGTTATTGTCACATTTCTCAAAACTTGTAGTGAAGTTCTTCTTTAACTTTTTTTGTTTAGAATTCGTTGCAAAACATGAATTTTGAGATATTTTTTTATACAATGTTACACTAATAATGTAATAATGTCATTGTAAAAAAACCTCAAAATTTGTATTTGCAACGAATTCAAAGTTAAAAATAAATAAATTTAAGGTTTGAGGAAGAGAATGACTACGAAGACAATTGGTTTAAATTGTGTTATTTGGATAATATTTTTTCAAAATCTTTATATTTAATATAATTTTCAAATAATATAAATTTTTGTATTTGTCAAATAGTAAATGCTTATTTATTGTAGGGTAAATTATCCCAGTAGCACTTGAACTTTTCAAAAATCCACATTTTGCACCTCTATTTATTTTTTCTTTGAATTGACACTCGAACTACCAAATATCACCTGTTTTGCACTTTCGTTCAAAATTTTCGTCAACCTTTATTTTTTATCTATTTATCAAGGGCATTTTCGTCTTCTTAATTTAAAAATAAATTGTAAAAAAAAAAATTCCAGCCATCACTCACTTTCCCTAAATATCTCTCTATTCTTCTAAATCTCTCCCCCTTTCCCTATCTATTATTCAACTCTTATTTTCAAATTATTTCGATTTAATCTCAAATTGTTCGTTTCTTTCAAATTAAACTACTTATTTTTTCAGAATATCCAATATCCAGTAGGCAATAGTTGTTGTTACGCTTTGTTTTATCCCGAAATTATAGTCGATTGGTTTGAAATTTTTTCATACTTTTTCCCCAAAATTCATAGTGAGCAAGATTTGTCATTACCATATTGTTGTTGAAGTCGAATTTGTCGGATAAGAACATCATAATTTGAGATGTTCTTATCGTTATAATAAAATAAAAATCTCCAGCTCTTTCTTCTCTCTCTCTTGAAAAAAAATAACAGCAAAAGCTAGAAAGAGAGAGAGAGAGTGTGTGTGAGACAGACACAGAGAACTGATAAAGGAAAGAAGAAAGAAGAAAGAAGAAAAAGAGAGGCATTGAGGTGTGGCTGCTCTTTTTTTGCCTTCCTTTCCTTCCTTTCTTCTCCTAACCCTACGCCATCCTTCAGTAACCAAAAAAGAAAAATGACTACCAGAATCTCAAACAACATCAATGGCAACCATCCACCAACGCACTATTACCCACCTCATTCTTCTTCATCATCTTCCTCTTCTTCTGCTTCTTTCAAAGGCTGTTGTTGCTGTCTTTTCCTCCTATTCGCTTTCCTCTTACTCCTCGTTGTCGCCGTAATCCTCGTCATCGTCTTAGTCGTTAAACCTAAAAAGCCACAGTTCGACCTGCAATCCGTCCGCATACAGTATCTCGGAATTAACCCCACGCCAATCGCTCAAACTCCTGTAACCACCGCTAACGCCGCCGTCGTCGCTGCATCGGCTTCCTTTTCCCTCACTATTCTCATGCTCTTCCGCTTCCGTTCAGAATTTGTCGGATAAGAACAAAAATAAGTAATTTAATTTGAAAGAAACGAACAATCTGAAATTAAATTGAAATAATTTGAAAAAAAGAGTTGGAAGAATAGATAGGGAAAGGGGGAGAGATATTTAGGGAAAGTGAGTGATGGGTGGAATTTCTTTATTTTTTTTAATAATTTTTTTAAATTAAAAAGACGAAAATGGCCTTGATAAATAGACAGAAAATAAAGGTTCACGGAAATTTTGAACGGAAGTGCAAAACAGGTGATATTTGGTAGTTCGAGTGTCAATTCAAAGCAAAAATAAATAAAGGTGCAAAAGCTGGTTCAAATCTAGGGATTCACAAATATAATTATGTTAAATTTATTTTGGCATCATGTAGTATGCAATATAAAATATAAGTTTCATATAAATTAATATGTTAATAGTTGTCCGAATGGATTAATATAATTTTGCCATTTGTGTGGTTGAGGGATCGAATCCCTTCAATTTAAGAAGATTTTTCAAAATTTTTAAAATTTTATGAAAAGACAAAATTATCCATAAAAATAAAACCTTAATGATTTTAAAAGACGAAAATGCCCCTAAAAATTGGATGGAAAATGAAGTCTAACGAAAATTTTGGACAGAAGGGCAAAGGAGGTGATATTTTATAGTTCAAGTGTCAGTTCAAAGCAAAAATAAATACAGGTGCAAAAGTTGGATTTTTAAAAAGTTCAAATATTAATAGGATAATTTACCCTTTTTTTTCTGTCAATCTTCATCTTCTTCGAATACAAATCAAATTTATATCGTTTTCTTACGTTTTTAAAGAAAAAAAAGAAGAAGAGCATAAACATTTTTTTTATTATTAATAAATATTTTTCTCATAACAAAAATATTTTAATAAAAAGATTTTTTTACAAAAATTCTCTTTTTCTTTTTTTTTTCTTTCTTCAGATATTTTTATAGCTGGAGAAGAAAGGAATTTTGATATTTTCACTATTCTGATAGATTTTTTATTTTTAAAATTTAAAATATAAAAATATTTTTATCCTATATTTAAATATTTTTTTCTTTTTTTTACATCTAATAATTTTTTTACCCTTATTTTTAATTAACTAAATGTAAAAACGTTAAATTTTGAGAGTTTTTGACAAAATCGATCGAAAAGGACTTTATTGTTCATTAAAAAAATGTCTGGAATCTTAAAAGTTAAAAAAATATTTTTAGACTAAACTTGCCAATCATAAATTTGTATGAGACCAAACATACCAATCATTCATTCTAAAATTTATTTAAATTTCTACCAATTTGAAAGTTTATATAATTAAAAATTAATTAAACGTCTAATCGGTAAATATTTAATTATAAATAACAAGAATTATTGTTTAGGCCCGCCAAGGTCAGAATCCGCCATGCTAACTACTTTTTTTCTGCAACATTTATTATTAATAATAATTTGTTTTTAAAATATAAAAAGGATAGAGAGAGATTGCGATCTCTCTCAATCTCAGTAGTTGAAAATATAATAAGTGATGGCTGCCATACATTTTATTATATTTTTCAATTAATCCAAAATGCTGAAATCAATAATAGAGAATAAGTGTTAAATTGACATAAATAGTCTTTAAATTATAAATGTTTTGTGTTATTAATTTTTAATTTTTTTTAAATTGGTCTTTATACAATAAAAAAATTGTAATATTAGTCATTTATTAAAAATTCGGTTAAATCATGCGTTAAATAAATAAAATTTTAAGTAATTACACTATTTAAATATATTTAATAATAGACATAAACAAATTATAGATGTTTAATGACATTGATTCATAAATTATAGAAATGATAAATGTCATAATTTTTTATAATTCATGAATTAATTCTACAAAAAAATAATAATTTAAAAACTTATGTTACTAAACCTCTATAGTTTGTAGATTATTTATTTCAATTTGTCTACATCTTTTCTATAAAAGGTTTTGAATTAAAGATTCCATATAAAATGTGTTTGTATTTATATTAATAAATAAGATATGAATAAAAATAAAATAACGTGTTATTTTAAATAATTTTAAAATAAAATTTTAACCAACTAATTAAACTTATTGTGTGATTACACACAATTGACACGAGGAAATATTTTAGATTTGGACGACTAATACAAATAGACATTAATTATTACGGGCTTTATTATTATTTTATTTTATGTTTTCGGAGTAGGTGGTAAAAGGATTTGATTAATGTAATTAGGGTTCATTGTTGGTTATAGATTCTTCGTGAATCATGTGGTTTTTTGTCTGATCCTCACAAAATTAAGTCAAATATCAGTTGTATTTTTTTATTATCAATTAAAAAAATAAAATAGTCTACCCATAATTTATATATATATATTTTAATAAAATGTGTGTATGGTGAAATTAATTGTCACAACATATTTTATAACTAGGCTGCTGCTAAATAATTTTTTTAATTAAAAAACATAGACGTAATGTGTTAATTACGCTAGAACTTTAGTTTAATGTTAAAGTAATTCATCGAGGATTACTCTAAATTAATTAAAATACTATTTTATAAAAAAGACAAAAGATTTGCCTTACGCCACATAATCGTAATTAATACGCTACCATCTTTTCTGGGCAATGCATTTGAAATATCTTCTCCGGCTTGAAGCTTATAAATTACTGTGCATTTAGACAACTTCTTCAAATATTAATGGATTTAAAAAATTAAAAAAAAATTAAATTTTATAAATATAATACAAATTCAATTAAAATAATAATAAAAAAGGACGGTAATACATGGTGAGAATCCATACAGACAGATTACTGGACAGTCAAAGGGAGAAAATTGTAATTTTATATAATTGTGTGACTTTATATAAGAAGTCGGCCGCACCCCATGGTCAGATGATAAGGTCTTTTTTAGTTTGAATTTGCTTCATCATAAAATATATATATTATAGTATTTGTTCGTTTTCTTCTAAAGCAATAATGTCTCCCGCCAATAATGTCTCCTGAATTTTAAATAAATTTAAATATTTAATAAACAAATAAAAAAGAATAAAATAGATTCTAAACAAAAAATATCTGTCTTTTATTAAATAATAATAATTATAATAATGTAGAACCACATATAAATAAAACTGTACTCATAAAAAAACAAATTATGTTTGTTTCAATTCAAAGAATATAAAGAATTTTTTAAAAAATTAATAATTATTTTAAAAAATAGTTACCCAAAATCTTGGAGACACCTGATGCGTAATTTTATGAATATTACACAGGAAAAAAAAAGGTCAAACTTAAATTTATTCAATCTCGAAAAAGATTGATATTTCACGAAATCATAATGACAGCTTGTTCCAAATAAAAAACTAAAAATCATGTTTTGTTACAATACTGCCAATTGTTTTGGAAAAAAGAGGAAGAAAAATACTGCCAAATAATTGTATATAATATATTCATAAAAAAAGATTGTTTTGTTAAATCTTCTGCTCCCTCTGTTGTCACTGCATGAAGAAATCGAGATTTATTTATTTTTTAACTTTGTGATTTATATTTATTCAGTTTATTATTAGAATTAAATATATTAAACAATATATTAGTTAAGCTTTGTATGGTTTTTTTAGTTAAACAAATTTTCAATGGTTACGTCTCTTTTTATATATATATATATATATATATATATTATATATTTAAAATACGTTGCGTCTAAAAGGCATCACCGACGACGTCGCAAATCCAATAGTTTTAGAATTAAATAAGATATCCTTTTCATTTCTCCTTATTAATTGATCATTATAAATACTAAGCTTAAAAAAAAAAAAAGAATTTTAAACTTATTCCCTCATTCTTTCTTTTTAATATTTTACATATGGAATTTAACCATTTTTTACACGTTGAAATTATATATATTTAAGGGAAGATCTCTTGTAAATAATTATAGTTTACATTAGGTCGGGTAAGAAATGTGGGTAAAAAATGTGGTCTTTGTCTCATTTGACTTTTATTGAGACAAGGTGTGTATCGGAAAAAATAATAAAAAGTGTGTTATTATAAGAAAATGGATGATTTCAAAATTTTGTGTCAGATACCGATTTTTGTTCCATTATCTTTTACCATTTTGTATAAACAGTAGGCAAAAAAAGTTAATTTTGCCGGCTTCTGGGGATCTATAAATTTGGAAATGATGACCATCTACTCGAAAACAAAAAAAACATGGGTTCCATATCTGCTAACCGAGAAAAAGCGCACGCAGTATGCATACCATACCCAGCACAAGGTCACATAAACCCCATGCTCAAGCTAGCAAAGCTCCTCCATGACAAGGGTTTTCATATCACTTTTGTGAACACAGAGTTTAACCACAAACGTTTGCTTAAATCCAGAGGTCCAAATTCTCTCAACGGCTCTTCTTCTTTTCAGTTCAAGACTATTCCCGACGGTCTTCCTCCTTCCCACGTGGATGCCACCCAAGACATACCTTCACTCTGTCAGTCCACTACTACCACCTGTCTCCCTCCTTTTAGAGACTTACTTTCTCAACTCAACGATACGTCGTCGTCCGGAGTCCCTCCCGTCTCTTGCGTGGTTTCCGATGGAGCCATGAGCTTCACGCTTGCTGCTGCCGAAGAACTCGGGATTCCCGAGATTCTGTTTTGGACAACCAGTGCTTGTGGATTCTTAGGTTATATGCACTATGCTAATCTCCTCCAGAAAGGTTTAACCCCACTAAAAGGTATATTATTATTACTATTTTTAGTATATAAATATGTCTCATGAATTATTTTATTTTTAGTAACATTAATTTTCATAGAAATTAGTACAACGGTTGACCAGAACGATAAAAAAATATTTAGATATTATAATAAAAATATAAAAATTATGTAAATTTTTGCAGATGCGAGCTACTTGACGAATGGATATCTGGAGCAAGAATTGGATTGGATACCGGGAATGGAGGGAATACGGCTGAAAGATTTACCGACTTTCTTGAGAACAACAAATCCGGATGAATATATGCTTGAATTTATTCTACAAGAAACGGAGAGAGCCAAGAAAGCTTCCGCGATTGTGTTGAACACATCTGAGGAACTGGAGCGGCAAGTGATAGATTCATTTTCGACGGTTCTTCCGGTTCCGATCTACGCAATCGGGCCCTTGCAGGTTCTCCAGAGTCAGATCGACGACGAGAGCTTAAAGGCTTTGGGATCGAATTTGTGGAAAGAAGAGCCCGAATGTCTGGAATGGCTGGACAAGAAAAAGCCCAATTCGGTGGTTTATGTCAATTTCGGAAGCATTACCGTCATGACGAGAGACCAGATGGTGGAATTCGCTTGGGGTTTAGCGAATAGCAAACAGGATTTTCTGTGGATCATAAGGCCTGACCTCGTTACCGGCGAATCAGCGTTTCTCCCTGCGGAATTCGTGGAGGAAACCAAAAACAGGGGATTTCTAGCCGGATGGTGTCCGCAAGAGCAAGTACTGAACCACCCGTCGATCGGAGGATTCTTGACTCACAACGGATGGAATTCGACTCTGGAAAGCATAACCGCCGGAGTTCCTATGATCAGTTGGCCGTTCTTCGCGGAGCAACAGACGAATTGCTGGTTCTGTTGGGCAAAATGGGGAATAGGCATGGAAATTAACAGCGACGTAAAGAGGCACGAAGTTGAGAATCTGGTAATTGAGTTAATGGTGGGTGAGAAAGGTAAGGAAATGAAGAAGAAGGCTGCGGAATGGAAGAAGGTGGTCAGAGCCGCAGCTCAACCGCCGGACGGTTCTGCTTGTTCAAATCTAGAAAGGGTAATTAAAGTTCTGCTTTCTTCTTCCCCAAACAGGACGCTGGGTATTACTAATTAATTACTCTGTTTTTTCCTTTCCTTTTAATTTTAATAATTTCCCCGTCTTTGTATTATGGAATTTACGTATTTCTATTCTTCTGAAATTTATCCAAAAATAAATAAAAATAAACGGTCCAATGGGAAACAACAACTTATTGAGATCACAATGAAATGCGTACAAAATTGACCATAATTTTTTTGAAAATATCGACTCAATAATTCTCCAGGGAGCGCTCTTTGTTTGTTGGCTCAACTAATTTAAATTGAATTGAAACGACAAGTCCATTAATGGTGGTTTGGAAAATATTAGAGTCGGCACAAGTTTATCATCTAGTGAAGGAAAGAAGGAGATCCACCATTTTCTGGAGATTCCTAAAAGAAGAACCATTTGGAGCAAGACAAGCTTCCTCTGCTTTCTTCTTCCATATCATAGCTTTCTCCTTCAACTGATTACCATTTTCTTTTCCATTAATGAGCTCTTTAACCAACCTCGCAATTTCCTCCCTCTCAGCATCGTTCCCTATTTCCTTCCCATTTCCCCATCGGTTGCAACAAAGCCAACAAGTGGTTGGTCTATAGCACAACAATGGGACACCAGCAGTAACGCTCTGCAGCAAAGAACTCCATCCACAATGGGTTAAGTGTCCGCCAATTGCAGGGTGACGAAGAACTCTTCCTTGCGGACACCAAGAACTAATAATCAACCCTCTATCTTCAATCTCCGATTTAAATTCCTGCGACCAAGGCGCTTTGGCAGTGGTGTCAATACTAATCTTCCTGTCCCCAATTTCTAAATTCGACCTAATAACCCACAAGAAATTCTCCTGGCTTTTCGCTAGTCCCCAAGCAAATTCTTCCAATCGCTCTGGTTTCAACACCACAATCTTCCCCAACCTCACTAGAATTACTGATTCGGGAGGCTTTGAATCAAGCCAGGAAAGAAAACCCAGATCTTCTTCATCTTCATTTGGAATTGGGATTTCATCCACCAGTTGATGAAGAGGACCAATTGGGAATACTTGTTGCTGGAATATGGATGACAGTTGTTGAAGGGCTTCTGGTTCAAGTTCTTCAATTGTATTCAAAATTAGCCCAACTGACAAGTTTTTATCCCGTGATTTTTCGAACGTCTCCATAAAGAAACGATACATCACGCCATCCGGGTCTTCAATTTGGAAGAATCTTGGAAGATGTTTTAACCTCATAGTCCCATGGATGCCTGATATTCCTTCGATCACAGTATCTGAATAACCTTTCTCATCTGCACTTGAAAAAAATTTTCATTATAAAGTTTCTATTTTTAAGCTATAACTCTGTTTTCTTTCAACAAGTAAGAAATCAATTAAAGATTTTAAAGAAAAAGTGGCAAACCTTTTAAAGGTAGGACGCCATTCTGAAAGAGTCTAGGAATATGAGGATACGTGACAAGAGAAGAAGCAGTGGAAACATAAAGGAGGAGAAGAGGGATATTAAACTCCTTAGCCACGTCCAAAGAGCAGAGCATCGTGGTATCTGAAACCATACAAGTAACAGGAGGTGGAACAGCCCCGCCGTCGCCGTCGTCGGATTGATCAATAAGTTTCTTGACCAAGTCATGAAAGGGAGGCAATAATTTAGATTTTAAGTCGGATAACACAATATCACAATTTAGTACATCAAAATCTGTGGATGCTATGGCTTTAAAATTGAACCCTGGCCAATTGTTATTATAATTAGAATTGCTGCCCGCACAAAATTCTTTATGCCAGAATTCAGTGTTCACAAAAGTAATGTGGAAACCTCTCCCGTGGAGAATCTTAGCCATTTTAGACATAGTGTATATGTGCACTTTGTGCGGAAATGGTATGATAATTGCATGTGGCTTCCTGCTCTTCTCCATCAATAAATTACCCCTTTCTTTCCTTTTTCATATCACTCCTTTTGCATGCATTTCCATCTACTATATATATATATATATATATAGGGAATCATCTCTCTTAATGTCCCCATATTTTCCTTAAATTTTAAAATATCTCATTTTTTAATAAAAGTAAGATATTATTATTTTTTTATAAATAAATATGTCAAAATTTTATCTTATTTATATCATGTCTCCAATTTATAACCTTTCCTTATAAAAATAACAACACCTCTTGACTACATATATAATATTTATACATACACATTTATAAATATAAATTAAAATAATTATACATTTCACATTTACAAATATAATATTGAAAACACCATATTTAGGTATTAAAAATACTAGTTTTTTTTTTTTTATAGCCGTCGTTTTATTGTAGTTTTTGGGGATTTGAATCAACCGAAGTAATTATATTCACCAGGTTTTGGAGATTCCTAATAGAAGAACCATTTGGAGCACGACAAGTTTCTTCCACTTTCTTCTTTAATTCCATAGCTTTCTTCTTCATTTCTTTACCTTTTTTTCCACTAATCAAATCTCTCACTAGCTTCACAATTTTCTCTCTCTTAACATCAGAGCCGATCTCCATTCCATTTCCCCATACATTGTAAGAAACCCAAGCATTCGTGGTTTGATCAACAAAACTCGGCCAACACAACATTGGCACGCCAGCAGTCACACTCTCCAGCATAGAATTCCATCCACTGTGTGTTAAATATCCACCAATGGCAGGGTGACAAAGAACTCTTTCTTGTGGACACCAACTAATTACAAGCCCTCTATCTTGAATCGCCGATTCAAACTCCGGTGACCACGGCGTCGTATTATTATTACTACCACTGTTGTCCCCAACTATTAATTCCGACCTAATCACCCACAAGAAACTCTCTTGGCTGTTGGCAAGTCCCCATGCAAATTCTTCCAGTTGCTTGGGTGTCAAGAAACCAGTTGTTCCAAAACTGACTAGAAGTACTGACTCGGGAGGCTTTGAATCCAGCCATGCAAGTGAGCTAAGATCTTGTTCTTGTGCAGAATTAAGTTGAATTAATGAACCAGATTCACTTGGGATTTCATTGACAAGATGATGTAAAGGACCAATAGGGAATACTTGTGGAAATATGGTGGAGAGTTGTTGAACGGCTTCAGGCTCGAGTTCTTCGGATGTATTCACAATAACTCCAATAGACGAATTTTTCTCCCGTGATTTATCGAACATGTTCATGAAGAATTCTAATGAACTAATATCTGGGTGTCGAAGAAATTTTGGAAGATCTTTTAACCTAAAAGTTCCATTGATTCCTGCTATCCCTTCCACAATAGTATCTAAATAACCTTCCTCGTCTTCTCCATTTTAAAAAAAAGAAAAAAAAAAAACCAAAATTAATGATACATTTTACATTATACATTAACGAATCAAAAGAAAATATGACATATTTATTTATTTATTATTATTTTTATCTTTATGTGATATTTTAATTATTAAATATTTTTGTAATGTAAAGAAACAAACCTTTCATAGGTAAGAGGCCATCCTGAATGAGCTTGGGAACATGAGGAATAGTGACAAGAGTAGCAGCAGAGAAGACATGGAGGAAAAGAAGAGGGAAATCGAACTTTTTAGCCACGTCGACAGAGAAAGTCATCAGGGGATCTGAAACCAGACAAGTAACGGGAGGAACGACGTCGTGGTGGTGGTCGTTGGATTTATGAATAAGTTCCTTGACAAAGGCATTAACGGGAGCCAAGAATTTTGTGGTTATGTCGGATTTCAATTTGGCGTCGTTACCGGACACCACTATTTCAAAATCCGTGGAAGGTATAGCTTCAAAGTTGAAGCCACGTGGCAACCGGCGACGAGAATTGTTGCTAACCAATTTTCTGTGACAAAACTGGGTGTTGAGAAATGTAATGTGAAAACCTTTGGCGTATAGAAGTTTGGCAAGGTTGAACATAGGGCTTATGTGGCCTTGTTGTGGGAATGGCATGAGAATTGCATGTGCCTTTGTTTTCTTCTCTTCATGATTCATTATTGTTTTCTCCATTGATCGATTTCCTGTTTCTTTTCCTTTTTCTTTTTTGCAATGTATATTCTTTAGCAAGCATATATATATATATATATATATATATATATACACACACAAGTCTTCTAGGAATATGTGCTAAAAAATGAACGGTTAATTTAAGTTGACGAACTTCTACAAATAATTTTGAATATAGAATTGGCGTTATTGAATCTAACCAATATAATTGAGATTGTTATAACTGTAATTGAGCGTACGTAAAAAGGAGAGAGAATTGGTTGCATTTGTTAAGGTTATTCGGACGAGAGAAAACAACGGAAATAGGGGGAAGACAGGAAAATTATTAAAAGATATTTTTGTGGAAAACATCGTACATCGTACTTATTTTAAAATGAAGAAATTTGGAGAAGTTTCTTTTTTTTTTTTTTTAAAATAAAATAAAATTATAATACTAATATATATAAAAATATATAAATAAAAGTTTTGAAAAGTTTTAAAATCATGAAGTGCATAAAGCCTATGACATATTATTAAACTATTAATAAAACGTTATAATTCTTATAAAACTATTTCTAATAAAAGAAAATTATTAAGAAATATAATATAAAGATTAAAGGAAAGAGATCATTCTTTCTCTTCTTGTATATCTTTTTATATATTTTCAAAACATATAAATTATTTTATATTTATAGAGATAAATATATGATATGCACAAATCATATCACTTTTTAACATGTTTTTAGGCATAATTTAAGGTAAAATTGGTGTTAAATCGTTTTCAATTGACTGTTATTAACACAATTTCGCAGTTTTTGTGATTTTGGAAGTGTCAGGTAAAATATGCAAGAAAATGACAAATTTCGGGGCAAAAACGTAATTTTCGAAAGTTCGGAAGTCGGGATGGGAGTCCAGAACCCGGGACGGGCGTCCTGACCTGGTCAACAGACCAGGACGGGCGTCCAGGACTCAGGACGTGCGTCATGACCTGGTCAACAGGCCGGGACGGGCATCCCAGATCCAGGACGGGCGTCCCAGATCCAGGACGGGCGTCCCAGATCCAGGACGGGCGTCCCAGATCCAGGACGGGCGTCCCAGATCCAGGACGGGCGTCCCAGATCCAGGACGGGCGTCCCAGATCCAGGACGGGCGTCTCGAATGCCTGGTCAAAGTCCCACATCGATTTTTTGAAGAGAATTTCACCGAGTTCTCCTCCTATAAATACCCCATGCTTTCCTCAGTTGAAATCATTCATCTCCACTCGATCTGAGTCATTTAGTGACTTCAAGTATACAATTTTCTATAGTATACAAGTCACTTAGTGATTTCAGGTATTTTTAGTTTATGTATATTTATAGTTTTCGAGAGTGTCTCGTGTTCTTCGTTTCTGAGAGTCTGTCTCAGATCTTAGAATACGACTAGATAGGTTTGTTTTTGGTATTCATAGAATACCCAGGATTTCGTTAGGAGAACCTAAGAGAGCACTAGGTGTTCGAAGAGTCAGTCAACATGGCTGTGCTTAGGCCGGGTTATAAGGTAAAGCATAGCTACTAGGTTGAGGAAGCGTCCTCCGAAGGTTCTGTCGAGCAGAGTCGGGTCAAGCAGTCCAGCATATACAAGCAATTGCTCCATCAGCGGACTTCATAAAGGGTGAATACTTTATGGCGGCGGTCCCCTTGTCCCTCTCTTTATATGTCTGTACTGTGTTCGTCCAAATAATCATTCTGAATATTAAATTATGATTTTATGAATATGTGTTTTGCATGTTGAAGTCATTTACATTTTTCCGGAAAGGTCACCAGCTTAACTATCATTATGACTGCATGTCTACTTGCTCTTTTAAACTAGATGAATGGTTATAGACAACTCCTAACTACAGTCTAATCATAACTTGTTTAGTTTATCAGGCCTTGATTTAGGACATCCCGTCGGAAGCATTAAGGTCTGCCATATTAGATGAAATAACCTGTAGATCACCATGTTTGTTAAAGTAGTCTAAGTAGGCTGGGTTTGCGTGTTTATGCCGGCGTTAGGGCGAGCAGCATGATCTCCTGAGTGACACAGGACTTTCATGGATGCCTTTAGTTCAAACCGTGAGTAGGGCCGTCAATGGCGATAAGGCGGTTTATTAGGTAACTTAGATGTGATACACAAGTAGAATTAGTACATAATTGCAATCTAGACCAAGATATATCTAAAATACTCAAAGATAGGTCAATCAACATGTAGGAACAATATAACATAAGTCAGAACACTATCTGTAAAATACTCTTGTAGGCTTAAATAGACTTGAACCTAGTGGAGAATGAATCAACCTCTCATCAAAGAATTTGATGAACGATTGCATAACTGGATCATAAGATAAGAGTTAGGGTAAAAGGATAGTTACTACTAAGCCGTTACCACTTCCCTGGGAGTACGATAAAATGATTAAATTAAAATCGTAGATACTTTCCAACAGACTAGCTACACGATAGGTACTCTGCCTTAGGTTCTGATTGATTAAGTGACAACATAGAGACTAAATGTGACAATTAGTAATTCTAAGTCCTTAGTTATTCATAATCGATATAGGGTAAACAACACCTATTTTTAGCATATCGATCGGAACACATCAATATGTATAACCTATATACACATATACATATAAATATAAATGTATACATATGTTACAAACTTAATTCTATGGAAGTTATATGAAGATAGTGGAAGTTATATAGAGGTAGTAGAAGTTATATGGAGGAAGTGGAAGCAGTGAGAGGTTATAAAATTATGGACATACAAAACAATAATATGATTTATAAAACTCCCCCTTTTGGACGTCCATTGTACAAGGAATATGCCTAATTAAAACTTTACTAGAGAAAAATCCAGTGAGAAAAAACCCTAGTGAAGAAAAAAGAGTACATTGTTACTTGTACACTCCTTCTGATCATTACATAATATCTTTGTACCGATGCATTATTATGTTATAGACCAGTCTTTCAAATGTTGAAGTTGGTAATACTTTTGTGAACAAGTCAACCAAATTATCACTTGAATGGATCTGTTGTACGTCAATATCACCATATTTCTGAAGATCATGCTTAAAGAAAATTTTTGGTAAAATATGTTTTGTGTGATCTGGTTTAATATATCTTTCCTGTAATTGAGCTACACATGCTGTGTTATCTTCATAAATTTTGTTGGAATTTCTTTGCTTGAAGATAAACCACATGTCTCTCGAATGTATAGAGATATAGATCTTAACCAAACACATTCACGACTTGCTCATGGATTGCTATAATTTCTTCATGATTTGAAGAAGTAGCAACTAATGTTTTCTTTGTAGAACATCATGAAACAATAGTTCCTCCACATTTAAAAACATAGCTAATTCGAGATCTGGCTTTATGTGGATGAGACAAGTAACTAGCATTAGCATAATCAAAAAGTTGTGGTTTAGAACTATGATGATATAACAATCTCATATCAATTGTACCTCGAATGTATCAGAAGACATATTTAATTCCATTCCAATGTCTTCTAGTTAGACATGAACTAAACCTTACTAACATATTAACAACAAAAGCTATACCAGGTCTTGTATTATTAGCAAAATACATTAGTGCACCTATTACACTAAGATATGGTACTTCAGAACCAAGAACTTTTTCATTATCCTCACGAGGTCGAAAAATGTCATTTTTCACATCAAGTGATCGAACAACCATTGGGGTACTCAATGGACGTGCCTTGTCCATGTAGAATTTTTAAAGGGCATTTTCAGTATAATTTGATTGATGAACAAAAATTCCAATTTCATCTTTTAAATGCTTGATCGGTAGGCCGAGACAAAACTTTATTTTTCTGAGATCTTTCATCTCAAATTTTTTCTTCAAAGAATCTACTACTTTTAAAATTTCTTCAGGGGTTCCAGTAACATTTAAATCATCAACATATACAACTATTATAGCAAACCCTAAATTTTCTTTCTTGACAAATACACATGGACAAATTTGGTTATTTTGATAACATTCTTTCAATAAATATTCACAAAGACGATTATACCACATTCATCCAGACAATTTTAAACCATACAAAGATCTTTATAATTTTATTGAATATAATTCTCGAGAATCTGATTTATATGCTTCATGCATTGTAAATCCTTCATGAATTTTCATATAGATATCACTATCAAGTGAGCCATATAAATAGGTTGTAACTATATCCATAAGATGCATATCAAGTTTCTCATTAGCTGCCAAACTAAGGAGATAATGAAAAGTAATTGCATCCACCACAGGAGAAAAGTAAAAGTTAATTCCCGGTCTTTGAGGAAAACCTTGTGCAACAAGACGTGCTTTATATTTCACAATTTCATTTTTTTCATTTCTTTTTTGTACAAATACCCATTTGTACCCTACAAGTATGACATCTTCAGGCGTCCGGGCTATGAGTCTAAAAACTTCACGTTTTGCAAGTGAGTTTAATTCTGCTTGAATTGCATCTTTCCATTTCAACCAATCACTTCTACGTCAACATTCATCAACGGATGCATGCTCATTATAATCATTTTCATTTATAATAGCTGATGCTATATTATATACAAAAACACTATCGATAGTTATTTCTTCTTGGTTGAATCGTTTCCTCATTAAGACATAATTTATTGAGATCTCATCATTATCTATTTTTTCTAATATTTTCAATATCTTTTGGTACCTGAACTTCTTCTGGAGTTATTTTATTTATTATGTCTCTTGACTCTTCTGGAGTTTTAAACCCGGGTTCATTATTAACATTTGCTCCCTTCTTTTACGAGAATTTTTATCTTTTGAACCAATTGGTCTACCTGGCGTGTTATAGACTGATTTGCTATTTCATTTATAGACTGTCCTTCTAGGACATCAATCTGTATAAGAGCATTTTCAGCTAGTATATGTGATTTAGTCACTTTCTTTAGGTCGGTAAATGCATCTGGCAGTTGATTTGCTATACTTTGCAAATGTTATCTTTTGAACTTCAAGTTCACACTTATTTGTACGAGTATCAAGATGTTGCAAAGTATTTCATGTAATATTTTGACCAAGCTATTTTTTTTCTCCCCCTAATCCTGAGACATTGAGTCATCACAATGACAATCTGCAAATTGTGGAAGGAGAATCAAAACCAACATATATTCCCAATCTTCTTTTAGGACCCATTTTTTTTGTGCGTTGTGGTGGAGCAATAGAAACATATACTGCACATCCAAAAATTTTAAAATGGAAAATTCTTGGCTCTGACCATAAGCCAATTGCAATGAAAAATATTTATAATAACTTATTGGTCTAACATATACAAGTGTTGCTGCATGCAAAATTGTATGACCTCATGCCAAAATGGGTAATTTAGTTCTTATAAGTATAGGTCTAGCTATCAATTGAAGTCTTTTAATAAAAGATTCAGCTAACCCATTTTGTGTATGAACATGAGCAACATGATGTTCAACACTTATACGAATAGACTTAAATAATTATTGAAAGTTTGAAATGAAAACTCACCAGCATTATCCAGACGTATTGATTTAATTGTATAATCTAAAAATTGTGCTCGTAATCTAATAATCTGAGCAATCAATCTCGCAAACGCCAGGTTGCAAGTTGATAGTAAGTTAACATGAGACCATCTGCTCGATGCGTCTATTAGAATCATAAAATATCGAAATGGTCCACATGAAAGGTGAATTAGTCCACATATGTCACCTTGAATTCTTTCTAAAAATATTGGAGATTCAATTCCAACTTTAGCTGGTGATAGCTTAATAATCAATTTCCCTTGAGAACAAGCAGCACAAGAAAATTCTTTTGATTGAAAAATCTTCAGGTTTTTCAATGATTGTCCATGCGAATTTTCAATAATTTTCGCATCATGCTTGAACCGGGATGTCCCAATCAGTCATGCCAAATAGTGAATTTTTTTTGAATCAATAAACTTATGGTTTATTGAATGTATTTCAATTGTATTTATTCTTGTGTAGTACAATCTCTAAGAAAATATATTCAATTTTCTTCCATTGGGTAACATTTATTCCATTGTGTAGTAACAGATGCATAATTCATCTTTATTGCAATGAAATATTTTTTATTTTTAAAAATAATGTGAGTAATTGCACTACAGGCAAGACGTATATCTTTATCCATATTCTTCAAACAAATAAAAATTAAAAATATTATAATTAAATAAAATAATATGATATAAATAACTTAAGAAATAATAATAATGATTGCAACAACCTTTCAATTAAATAGCATTTATCTAACATTTTGGAATAGTGCATTCCTTCCAAACTTATAGATCATAAGTTCAAAACAGAGAAGTTCGAGACAGAGGGTGAGGGACCTCCGACGAACCCTCCGATGGTAAAGTCAGTATTCTGAAATCTGACTAGTGAATATCTGAAATTGGCAGAGAATTTGTTGAGTTATCTGGCATTTTTTACCTTTACGAGGGTGGTATTTATAGATGCAAATCACCTTGAGAAATAGGTAGGTGGTGAATTATGAAGAATCTGACGGTTAACAGATTCTAAAATATCCCATTGTTGTAGGGATATTCTGTGAGATACTTTTAACCTAGTGATCATAAGATAAACTGGAAGTCAAAAGATATTATTTAGGGAATATTCTGGAAGAATCTTGACTAGTTGGTTAGGATATCGGCAAAGTGGGTTGCTTGAGAGGCGAGACTGCAGACTTCAGCGCCTTATGTGGCGAAGTTGTGGGCCCCGCCATGCTCAGTGGACGGACATGTCAGATTGCCATGTCAACTTTCATTCCATGTCAGCACAGGGTATTTTTATACTTCTCAGTGGCCCCTCGTCGAAGTGGAAGAATGACTTTTCTTTTACTTCAACGTAATTGAAAATATATTGTTCTTCGGGTTGTTTGTCTTATCATTAACCTGTGGAAAAAAACTCAAATTTGACTTTGGGACAAGATGAATTAAAATAACTCCAAGTGTCACTCGAAGTATAATGAGATGATAAATTCCAAGATTAACTCGAAGTGAGGATAAATTCCATGATTGACTCTGAAATTCATGAGTTCCGTGATTTACTCGAAACTAAACTCCAAGATTAACTCAAAGTGAGGATGAATTCCATGATTGACTCTGAAATTCACGAGTTCCGTGATTTACTCGAAACTAAACTCCAAGATTGACTCGAAGTGAGGATGAATTCCATGATTGACAAGAAGCATTTGTGAGAAAATTAACAATGCAAGGAGTCCATGTAGATGCTCGATTTGATGATGTTGGCTTCCATTGTGTGGATACCGTCGATTCTCGAAGAGCTGGAGTAATTTTCTCCTTCCTGAAAGAATTTATTGCTTCCGATTGATTTGTTTCTCCCTTGACTGCCTGCTCGACGGTTGACTCTCACCTACTTCGCTGATGGAGCGAAGTGTCTTTTTGGAGGGGGCGTTGTGGCCCCTGGTGTGTTTGCTCGCCATGGTGGGTCTCGTGGTGAGATGTGGGAACCGTGGTATCAAGTTGATATCCACGTTCGTCGAATCATCCTGACATTTTGTATCCTGAGGAGAGAGAGATAGAAATTTTTTTATTCCCGATAACAGAACCAAACTGATTCGTCAAAAATCTGTTTGATGCCACGTGTCGATTAACCGGCGTCGTCTGATGATCTCTGCCAAAATATCTCCGCCTACGTGGCTGTTTTGCTGGTGCTTTGATGAAGGTTTCCTCCGTGAATATCTACAAAACAGAGAAGTTCAAGACAGAGGGTGAGGGACCTTCGACGAACCCTCCGATGGTAAAGTCAGTATTCTGAAATCTGACTAGTGAATATGCAGAGAATTTGTTGAGTTATCTGACCTTTTTTTTTACCTTTACCAGGGTGGTATTTATAGATGCAAATCACCCTGAGAAATAGGTAGGTGGTGAATTATGAAGAATATGACGGTTACTAGATTCTGAAATATCCCATTGTTGTAGGGATATTTTGTGAGATACTTTTAACCGAGTGATCTTAAGATAAACAATTGGTCAAAAGATATTCTTTGGGGAATATTATGAAAGAATCTTGACTAGTTGATAGTCAGGATATCGGCGAAGTGGGTTGCCTAAGAGGCGAGACTGCGGACTTCGGCACCTTGTGTGGCGGAGTTGTGGGCCCCGCCATACTAGGTAGACGCACGTGCCAGATTGCTATGTCAACTTTCATTCCATGTCAGTACATGATATTTTTATACTTCTCAATAAATAAATAAATAAATAAATAAATAAATAAATAAATAAATAAATAAATATTATATATATATATATATAATATATATTAGAATGCAATTAGCAGCCGTAGCAATTAAAAAAGCATTAAAGTATATCTTTATATATATATATATATATATATATTAGAATGCAATTAGTAATGTAGCCGTATGTAATCAGAAAGCATATAAGTAAATATAATTATATATATTTCTAGAAACCATTCAAGCAGTTATGAACTGGCTACATATAAAAAAAAAAACATACAAGTATAATATATTTAGAAACCATAGATGTGAAAAAATATTGTGTTTATATACATATATACACATTATATTTTTAATAACATTTAGTGTATAGATGTTATACATGTTAAATTATGTATTTATCTATATATATATAGTGTATCTACCATTCTATATAATAAAGCAAATTTACTTAATTAGTGTACAATAAATTATTTTTTATTGTAGCTTTAATATATAGCAAAAACAACACACTACACCATACCATAGAGTAGTATAAAAACTAGCAAATATATATATATATATATATATATATATATATAATATATATATATATATATATATATAATATATAACTGTGCATATCTATAATTTATACTAGAATAACAAATGATAATAAATAATATAAGAAATATTATTTGTCCCACTTATAATGGTTATTAATATTTGACATTTTAATCAAATTTATTATCATTATATGTATTTTCTCATACCAACAATTATTACCATAATTATATATACATGACCTCTTCTGGGATCATGACTTATAAAAACATTTTCTTCGAGAAATGAATATGTTAGATGAATTTTAAAGTACAAATTTCTTTCTATATCATGACATAATTTATTCATTTACGGATTATAATCTTATAATCTCGTACTTTCAGGAAAAACGACCATCTTCAGGTGGTCAAAGTTTTCTTTTAAATAATTTTCCCGATTATTGAATATTTTACATCGATAGTGTCTTCCGGATCCATGATAGCTAGATGATTCTTGAGATCTAATTTTCATAACAAATAATTTCATCTCGTAACTTCAAGATTTACAAATTCAAGATTAATAAGAATTGATATTAGAAGAAATAACATACATATTTATTCTTGAATTCAACTTTCAAAATATCTTAAACCGATAGAGCTTCGTGCTGATAACATGTTATAAAACTATTACTAACAAAAAAAAATTTACTAAGAAATATAATATAGAGATCAAAACATACATGCTGACATCAGCATTTTGTAGTATTTTTATTAATATCTGACCTTAGCTCAGTTGGTAGAGCGGAGAACTGTAGTGGTTTCACAGATATCCTTAGGTCATTGGTTTGAATCCGGTAGGTCAGAATTTTATTTTTTTAATCTTTTTTTTGTTCCGCCTTTCCTAAATTAACTTCCGATGACAAACGCCTTTCAGTACATGTTGACATCAGTATTTTGTAGTTTTTTTTATCAATATTCGATCTTAGTTGAGTTTGTAGAGCGGAGGACTGTAGTGGTTTCACAGATATCCTAAGGTCACTTGTTTGAATCCCATAGGTTAGAATTTTATTTTTTAAAGATTTTTTTGTTACGCCTTTCTGTACATGCTGACATCAGCATTTTGCAGTTTTTTTATCAATATCTGACCTTAGTTCAGTCGGTAGAGTGGAGGACTGTAGTGGATTCACAAATATCTTTAGGTCATTGGTTTGAATCTGGTAGGTCAGAATTATAATTTTTAAGCCTTTTCTGTTTTGCCTTTCCTAAATTAAACGCCTTTCAGTACATGCTGACATAAGTATTTTGTAGTATTTTTATTAATATCCAACCTTAGCTCAGTTGGTAGAGCGGAGGACTGTAGTGGTTTCACATATATCCTTAGGTGACTGGTTCGAATCCGGTAGGTCGGAATTTTATTTTTTTTAAGATTTTATGTTCTACCTTTCCTAAATTAACTTCAGTCATCTCCTTCCGACGATGAACGCCTTTCAGTACATGCGGACATCAGTATTTTGTAGTATTTTTATTAATATCCGACCTCAGCTCAGTTGGTAGAGCGGAGGACTGTAGATATTGGTTTCACAAATATCCTTAGGTCATTGGTTCGAATCCAGTAGGTTAAAATTTTACTTTTTAAGTTTTTTTGTTACGCCTTTCAGTACATGCTGACATCAGCATTTTGCAGTTTTTTAATCAATATCCGACCTTAGCTCAGTTGGTAGAGTGGAAGATTGTAGTGGTTTCACAGATATCCTAAGGTCACTGGTTCGAATTTGATAAGTCAGAATTTTAATTTTTTTAAGCTTTTTCTGTTCTGCCTTTTCTAAATTAAACGCATTTCCGTACATGTTGACATCAACATTTGTAGTATTTTTATTAGGGTAAACTATCACAGATGCACCTCTTAAAGGTCAAAATCCAGCTTTTGCACCTCAAAGATTTTTTGTACATAGAATGCCCCTAACGTTTCAAAACGTCCCACTACATGCACCTCTGTTAAGTCAAACCGTTAGTGACTCAATTTTGCCGTTAGTCAACTTTTTTCACTATTTAGTACTATTCCAGTTAGGGGCATTTTTGTCCAATTTGTTTTAAATTTGTTTTAAATTTTTTTTTCTTTCCTTCTTCTTCCTCTTTTCTCTCTCTTCCTTCTTTCTCTCTCCATTAATTTAATTTTTTTTCTCTCTCTTCCTTCTTTCTCTCTTCATTAATTTAATTTTTTTTTCTGTTTCTTCTTCCTTTCTCTCTCTCCCTTCTTTCTCTCTCATTTTTCCTCCTCATATCTCTCTCGATCTTTGTATTTCTTATATATTTATGTGTGGCTCTAAATTTTCTTATCTTATTTGTTATTCATATAGAAAAATTCTTAAATAAAAAAATAATAAACGCTAGAAGGAGGGCTTGAACCAACTGAGCTATTCCAGCATTGATGTTAAAATATTTCAATTTACTTAATCTAAATTAATATAAATTAATTTTATTTTTTAAAAGTTGGGTATTTATATACAAAACAAAGCCAAAATTCAGGCCTGCTGTTGGAAAGGGGGGGGGGAATTGAAACCCGACCCGATAGGTTGAATTGCAAATTTGAAGTTCAACCCAATCGTAACAGAACCCCGCCATAGCCTGAACCATGGATGGCAACCGCCATGACCCATTTAACAAACCTTCGCATCCTTTTCTGCCCAGCTAATCACCACCCCGTTGCCACCGCCTCTCCTCTTTTTCTTTCTCCCCTCAGGTATAAATCAAGCTCAAAGCTTTCTTCGTCCTTTTCTCTTTTCTTCAAACCTAAAACCCAGTTTCCACTGCAACTCGCTCACCTAATAAATACTCCTGCAGACAAAGATCGAGAGAGATATGAGGAGGAAGGAGGAGAGAGAAAGAAGGAAGAGAGAGAAAAAAAATTAAATTAATGGAGAAAGAAAGAAGGAAGAGAGAGAAAAGAGGAAGAAGAAGGAAAGAAAATTTTTTAAAAAAAATTGGACAAAAATACCCATAACTGGAATAGTACTAAATAGTGAAAAAAAGTTGACTAACGACAAAATTGAGTTACTAACGGTTTGACTTAAGAGAATTGCATGTAGTAGGACGTTTTGAAACGTTAGGGGCATTATATGTACAAAAAATCTTTGAGGTGCAAAATCTGGATTTTGACCTTTAATAGGTGCATTTGGGATAGTTTACCCTTTTTATTAATATCCGACCTTAGCTCAGTTGGTAGAGCGGAGGATTGTAGTAGTTTCACAGATATCCTTAGGTCATTTGTTTGAATCCGATAGGTCAGAATTTTATTTTTTAAGCTTTTTCTGTTCCACCTTTCCTAAATTAACTTCCGATGACAAACACCTTTCAGTACATGCTGATATAAGCATTTTGTAGTTTTTTATATTAATATTTGACCTTAGCTCAGTTGGTAGAGCGGATGATTGTAGTGGTTTCACAGATATCCTTAGGTCACTACTTTAATTCCGATAGGTCGGAATTTTATTTTATTTTAAGCTTTTTCTGTTACGCCTTTCTGTACATGCTGACATCAACATTTTGGAGTTTTTTTTATCAATATTCGATCTTAGCTCAGTTGGTAGAGCGGAAGACTGTAGTGGTTTCACAGATATCCTTATGTCATTGGTTCGAATCCGGTAGGTCGGAATTTAATTTTTTTTAAGCTTTTTCTGTTCTACCTTTCCTAAATTAAGTTCCGTCGTGTCCCTTCGACGACAAACGCCTTTCAGTACATAACATTTTGCAGTTTTTTATCAATATTCGACCTTAGTTGAGTTGGTAGAGCGGAGGACTGTAGTAGTTTCACAAATATCCTAAGGTCACTTGTTTGAATCCAGTAGGTTAGAATTTTATTTTTAAGCTTTTTCTGTTACGCCTTTCGGTACGTGCTGACATCAGCATTTTGCAAATTTTTTTTATCAATATCCGACCTTAGCTTAGTTGGTAGAGTGGAGGATTGTAGTGGTTTCACAAATATCCTAAGGTCACTGGTTCGAAATTTTAATTTTTAAAGCTTTTTCTATTCTGCCTTTCCTAAATTAAACGCCTTTCAGTACATGTTGACCTGAGTATTTTGTAGTATTTTTATTAATATCCTACCTTAGCTCAGTTGGTAGAGCGGAGGACTGTAGTGGTTTCACAGATATCCTTAGGTAATTGATTTGAATCCGGTAGGTCGGAATTTTATTTTTTAAAAGCTTTTTCTGTTCTGCCTTTCCTAAATTAACTTCCGATGACAAACACCTTTTAGTACATGCTGACATAAGTATTTTGTAGTTTTTTTTATTAATATTTGACCTTAGCTCAGTTGGTAGAGCGGATGATTGTAGTGGTTTCACAAATATCCTTAGGGCACTACTTTAATTCCGATAGGTCGGAATTTTATTTTATTTTCAGCTTTTTCTGTTACGCCTTTCTATTCATGCTGACATCAACATTTTGCAGTTTTTTTTATCAATATTCGACCTTAGCTCAGTTGGTAGAGCGGAGGATTGTAGTAGTTTCACAGATATCCTTAGGTCACTGGTTTGAATCCAGTAGGTCGGAATTTAATTTTTTAAAGCTTTTTCTATTCTACCTTTCCTAAATTAACTTCCGCCGTCTCCCTTCGACGACAAACGCCTTTCAGTTCATCAATATTTTGTAGTTTTTTATCAATATTCGACCTTAGTTGAGTTGGTAGAGCGGAGGACTGTAGTGGTTTCACAGATATCCTAAGGTCACTGGTTCGAATTTGATAGGTCGGAATTTTAATATTTTTAAAGCTTTTTCTGTTATGCCTTTCCTAAATTAAACGCCTTTCAGTACATGTTGACATCAGCATTTTGTAGTATATTTATTAATATCCGACCTTAGCTCAGTTGGTAGAGCGGAGGACTGTAGTGGTTTCGCAGATATCCTTAGGTCATTGGTTTGAATCCGGTAGGTCGGAATTTTATTTTTTTAAGCTTTTTCTGTTCTGCCTTTCCTAAATTAACTTCCGATGACAAACACATGCTGACATAAACATTTTGTAGTTTTTTTATTAATATTTGACCTTAGCTCAGTTGGTAGAGCGGATGATTGTAGTGGTTTCACAGATATCCTTAGGTCACTACTTTAATTTCGATAGGTCAGAATTTTATTTTAAGCTTTTTATGTTACGCCTTTCTGTACATGGTGACATCAGTATTTTGCACTTTTTTTTTATCAATAACCGACCTTAGCTCAGTTGGTAGAGTGGAGGATTGTAGTGGTTTCACAGATATCCTATGGTTACTGGTTCGAATTCGATAAGTCAAAATTTTAATTTTTTAAGGCTTTTTCTGTTCTGCCTTTCCTAAATTAAACGCCTTTCAGTACATGTTGACATTAGCATTTTGTAGTATTTTTATTAATATCCGACCTTAGCTCAGTTGGTAGAGCGGAGGACTGTAGTGGTTTCACAGATATCTTTAGGTCATTGGTTTGAATCTGGTAGGTCGAAATGTTTTTATGCTTTTTATGTTCTGCCTTTCCTAAATTAACTTCCGATGACAAACACCTTTCAGTACATGATGACATAAGCATTTTGTAGTTTTTTTTATTAATATTTGACCTTAGCTCAGTTGGTAGAGCGGATGATTGTAGTGGTTTCACATATATCCTTAGGTCACTACTTTAATTCCTATAGGTTGGAATTTTATTTTATTTTAAGCTTTTTCTGTTACGCCTTTCTGTACATGCTGACATAAGCATTTTGCAGTTTTTTTTATTAATATCTGACCTTAGCTCAGTTGGTAGAGCGGAGGACTGTAATGGTTTCATAGATATCCTTAGGTCACTGGTTCAAATCTGATAGGTCGGAATTTAATTTTTTTAAGCTTTTTATGTTACGCCTTTCAGTACATGCTGAAATTAGCATTTTGCAGTTTTTTTTATCAATATCCGACCTTAGCTCAGTTGGTAGAGTGGAGAATTGTATTGGTTTTACAGATATTCTAAGGTCACTGGTTCGAATTCAATAAGTCGGAATTTTAATATTTTTTAAGCTTTTTATGTTCTACCTTTCCTAAATTAAACGACTTTCAGTACATGTTGACATCAATATTTTGTAATATTGTTTATTAATATTCAACCTTACCTCAGTTGGTAGAGTGGAGAACTGTAGTGATTTCACAAATATCTTTAGGTCACTGGTTCGAATCCGGTAGGTCGGAATTTAATTTTTTAAAGCTTTTTCTGTTCTACCTTTCCTAAATTAAGTTCCGTCGTCTCCCTTCGACGACAATCGCCTTTCAGTACATCAACATTTTGTAGTTTTTTTATCAATATTCGACCTTAGTTAAGTTGGTAGAGCGCAGGATTGTAGTGGTTTTACAAATATCCTAAGGTCACTTGTTTGAATCTAGTAGGTTAGAATTTTTTAAAGCTTTTTCTATTATGCCTTTCAGTACATGCTGACATCAGCATTTTGCAGTTTTTTATCAATATCCGATCTTAGCTCAGTTGGTAGAGTGGAGGATTGTAGTGGTTTCATAGATATGCTAAGGTCATTGGTTTGAATTCAGTAAGGTCGAAATTTTATTTTTTTAAGCCTTTTCTGTTCTGCCTTTCCTAAATTAACTTCCGATGACAAACACCTTTCAGTACATGCTGACATAAGCATTTTGTAGTTTTTTTATTAATATTTGACCTTAGCTTAGTTGGTAGAGCGGATGATTGTAGTGATTTCACAGATATCCTTAGGTCACTACTTTAATTCTGATATGTCGGAATTTTATTTTATTTTAAGCTTTTTCTGTTACGCCTTTCTGTACATGCTGACATCAGTATTTTGCAGTTTTTTTATCAATATTCGACCTTAGTTGAGTTGGTAGAGCGGAGGACTGTAGTGGTTTCACAAATATTCTAAGGTCACTTGTTTGAATCCAGTAGGTTAGAATTTTATTTTTTTAAGCTTTTTCTATTACGCCTTTCAGTACATGCTGACATCAGCATTTTGCAATTTTTTTTTATCAATATCCGACCTTAGCTCAGTTGGTAGAGTGGAGGATTGTAGTGGTTTCACAAATATCCTAAGGTCACTGGTTCGAATTCGATAAGTCGGAATTTTAATTTTTTTAAAGCTTTTTCTGTTTTGCCTTTCCTAAATTAAATGCTTTTTAGTACATGTTGACATCAGCATTTTGTAGTATTTTTATTAATATCCGACCTTAGCCCAGTTGGTAGAGTGGAGAACTGTAGTGGTTTCACAGATATCCTTAGGTCACATACAGTGGTTCGAATTCGGTTGGTCGAAATTTAATTTTTTAAGCTTTTTCTGTTCTATCTTTCCTAAATTAATCGTCTCTCTTCGACGACAAACGCCTTTCAGTACATCAACATTTTGTAGTTTTTTATCAATATTCGACCTTAGTTGAGTTGGTAGAGCGGAGGACTGTAGTGGTTTCATAAATATCATAAGGTCACTTGTTTGAATCCAATAGGTTCGAATTTTATTTTTTTAAGCTTTTTCTGTTATGCCTTTCAGTACATGCTGACATCAGCATTTTGCAGTTTTGTTATCAATATCTGATCTTAGTTCAGTTGGTAGAGTGGAGGATTGTAGTGGTTTCATAGATATCCTAAGGTCATTGGTTTGAATCCGGTAGGTCGGAATTTTATTTTTTTAAGCTTTTTCTGTTCTGCCTTTCCTAAATTAACTTCCGATGACAAACAACTTTCAGTACATGCTGACATAAGCATTTTGTAGTTTTTTTATTAATATTTGACCTTAGCTCAGTTGGGTAGGTCGGAATTTTATTTTTTTTTATGCTTTTTTTGTTCTGCCTTTCCTAAATTAACTTCCGATGACAAACACCTTTCAGTACATGCTGACATAAGCATTTTATAGTTTTTTTATTAATATTTGACCTTAGTTCAGTTGGGTAGGTCGGAATTTTATTTTTTTTATGCTTTTTCTGTTCTGCCTTTCCTAAATTAACTTCCGATGACAAACACCTTTCAGTACATGCTGACATAAGCATTTTGTAGTTTTTTATTAATATTTGACCTTAGCTCAGTTGGTAGAGCGGATGATTGTAGTGGTTTCACAGATATCCTTAGGTCACTACTTTAATTCCGATAGGTCAAAATTTTATTTTATTTTAAGCTTTTTATGTTACGCCTTTCTGTACATGCTGACATCAGCATTTTGCAGTTTTTTTTATCAATATCCGACCTTAGTTCAGTTGGTAGAGCAGAGGACTGTAGTCTTACCTCTTGATGATGTTGGAAAGCTCTACCAAAAACTGGGATTTCCCCGGGGGCGCAAAGTCTTGAAGTACATACTGTTAAATTATCTCCACCGACTTTTGTGGAGTATTCTAGAGAAATCAAGAGCTTGCAATTGGTAAAATACGAGCATTTAATGTTCTAGAATGGTTGAGAGATGTATGACAATTAAGTGTACTTTAAGAATAATCTAGATTAGCCTAGATATAAGTTTAAGTGTGTTAAACCGACATAGTGGTAGTATAAATAGGCGGCTGAGCAAGCCTTTGTGGATGCAATAAAGAAAGTTGAGAAATAAAATTGTCCACTTTCAAATCTTGCTTCTCCAACACACGTCCCATTTTGAAGATACACTAGCCTATCACAAAATCTCCTCTATTTTGATTGTTAATTTCTCCATTCAAATATCCTTATTTCCCAACAAAGTGGTATCAGAGCCACGTTGATCCTCCGGCATGGCTAATTTGCAATCGTTCCAAGTCCCTTTGCTCAACAAGAGCAACTTCGACAATTGGAGCATAATGATGAAGGCGCTATTGGGAGCCCACGACGTGTGGGATATCGTCGAGAACGGCTACGAGGATGTGCAAGACGACACCGGACTATCCCAACAACAAAGGGATAAGTTACGGGATGCGAGAAAGAGGGACAAGAAAGCTCTCTAGCTCATCTATCAAGCACTGGGGGACGACGATTTTGAGAAAATTTCATGCGCGAGCACCGCCAAAGAAGCATGGGAGAAGCTTCAAAATTCTTGCAAAGGAGCCGAGCAAGTAAAGAAGGTACGCCTCCAAACTTTAAGAGGAGAATTTGAATCTTTGCATATGAAAGAGTCCGAGTTGGTTTCGGATTATTTTTCAAGAGTATTGGCGGTCTCAAATCAAATGAAAAGAAATGGTGAAAAATTGGAGGATATAAGAATTATGGAGAAAATTTTAAGGTCACTAACTCCAAAATTTGAGCATATAGTGGTGACAATAGAGGAGACTAAAAATTTAGAAGAAATGACTATCGATCTCTTATTGGGGTCGTTACAAGCATACGAGGAAAAACAAAAGAAAAAACAAGAAATCGTAGAGCAACTTTTAAAGTTACAAGTAAGTCAAAAGGAGAAAGAGGAAAGCTCTAGCTCAAATCAACAAGGGAGAGGTCGTGGCCAAGGACTAGATCGCGGCCGAGGTCGAGGACGAGGACGTGGTCGTGGACGTGGATACGGACGAGGTGGCTTCACCAACTATGAAATAAAGGAGTTCCCAAGGAACGGTCGAGGAGGGAGCAATTCGCAGTCGAGGTACGACAAATCTTCAATAAAGTGTTATAATTGTCACAGATTTGGGCACTATGCTTCCGAGTGCAGAGATGCAAAATCAAGAGTTGACGAAAAGGCTAATTATGCCGAGAACACTACCGAAGCAAATGGTAGTGTGCTTCTGGCATATAAAGGAGAAGCTGGAAACCAAGATGACATGTGGTACCTCGACACTGGTGCAAGCAACCACATGTGTGGGAAGAGAAGCATGTTCGTGGAGCTTGATGAGTCGGTAAGTGGAAATGTCTCCTTTGGTGATGAATCGAAGATTTCGGTCAAAGGAAAAGGCAAGATTTTAATTCGTCTAAAGAATGGAGATCATGAGTTTATTTCAAATGTCTATTATGTGCCCAATATGAAAATAATATTTTGAGCTTGGGACAACTCTTAGAGAAAGGTTATGATATTCACATGAGAGATTATAACCTTTCAATAAGAGATGGCAAAAATAATCTTATTGCCAAGGTGCCGATGTCTCAAAATAGAATGTTCATATTGAATATTCGAAATGATGTGGCAAAATGCTTGAAAGCTTGTTACCAAGATAAGTCTTGGTTATGGCACCTTCGGTTTGGGCACTTGAATTTTCGCGGATTAAAATTATTATCAAATAAAGAGATGGTGAAAGGATTACCATCTATAAAGCATCCTGATCAACTATGCGAAGGATGCCTACTCGGAAAGCAGTTCAGGAAGCCGTTCCCAAAGGAGTCAAGCTCGAGAGCTCGGAAGCCATTGGAGTTAATTCATGCTGACGTTTGTGGTCCAATCAAGCCAAGCTCCCTCGGTAAAAATAATTATTTTCTACTTTTCATTGATGATTATTCTAGAAAAACGTGGGTGTACTTCTTGAAGCAGAAATCAGAAGTCTTTGAAGCCTTCAAGAAGTTCAAGGTCGCTGTCGAAAAAGAGAGTGGGCTAGAGATCAAATCTCAAAGGACCGATCGCGGGGGAGAATTTACATCCACAGAGTTTCTAGAATTTTGCAAGCAAAATGGAATTCGGCGGCCTATGACAGTTCCAAGATCTCCCCAACAAAACGGAGTTGCAGAAAGGAAGAATAGAACCATTGTGGAGATGGCGTGGATCATGCTTAAAATGAAGAACATACCGAGAGAATTCTGGGCCGAAGCAGTGGCGTGTGCGGTCTATCTAAACAATCGATCTCCAACACGAAGCGTTTGGGGAAAAACTCCACAAGAAGCTTGGAGTGGAAGAAAGCCAGGGATTGCCCATCTCAGAGTGTTTGGGAGCAAAGCATATGCACACATTTCATATCAAAGGAGGAATAAGTTGGATGATAAAAGCGAGCCTTTCATCTTCATCGGGTACGATTCTAACTCAAAAGGCTACAAATTATACAATCCATCCACGCAAAAATTTGTGATAAGTCGAGATGTGGAGTTCGACGAAGGAGAATGGGATTTTGGCTCCAACAATGACTCTAAATTCATCCTTGAATTTGAAGACAATGAGATGGTCGAGCAAGCAGATGATGTGAAACAAGAGTCTGTCACTCCACCCACTTCACCTGTAGTAGGTGCTGAAGAGTCACCGCCTTCTTCCTTAGATGAAATAGCCGCACCACGAACAAGGAGTCTACATGACATCTATGAAGACACCGAAAGGTTAGAAGATCTTACTTTGTTTTGTCTATTTGCTGATTGTGAACCTGTTGGTTTCCACGAAGCTGCGCAAAGTTCAAAATGGCGAGATGCAATGGACGAAGAAATTAAAGCCATAGAAAAAAATGACACGTGGGAGCTTGCGACACTACCAAAAGGGCACAAAGCTATTGGAGTCAAGTGGGTGTATAAAATTAAGAAGAACTCAAAAGGAGAAGTTGAGAGATATAAAGCAAGGCTCGTCGCAAAAGGATATAGCCAAAGAGCTGGCATCGACTATGACGAGGTATTCGCTCCAGTCGCTCGTTTAGAAACTATTAGACTAATAATTTCTCTTGCAGCCCAAAATAAATGGAAGATATATCAAATGGATGTCAAGTCAGCCTTCTTGAACGGAGTTTTGGATAAAGAGGTCTACATCAAGCAGCCTGATGGCTATGCAGTGAAGGGGCAAGAAGATAAAGTTTTGAAGCTGAATAGGGCCCTGTATGGATTAAAGCAAGCACCAAGGGCGTGGAATAGCCGGATCGATAAATACTTGGAGGAAAATGGCTTCACTAAATGTCCACATGAACATGCCCTCTACGTTAAAATCAAGGGTAAAGAGATTTTAATTGTGTGCTTGTACGTAGACGATCTTATCTTCACAGGAAACAATCCAAGAATGTTCGAGGAATTCAAGAAGGCCATGACTAAAGAATTCGAGATGACTGACATTGGGCTCATGGCATACTATCTTGGTGTGGAAGTCAAGCAACTAGAAGATGGAATCTTTATCACAAGAAGGTTATGCCAAGGAGATCCTCAAGAAGTTCAAGATGGAGGACTGCAAAGATGTCAACACACCAATGGAGTGCGGGATCAAGCTATCCAAGAATAACGGAGGAGAAAAAGTAGACCCGACATTATTCAAGAGTTTAGTTGGAAGCCTGCGGTACTTAACATGCACAAGACCAGTTATTCTTTTTGCTATAGGGTCCGTAAGTCGCTATATGGAAAATCCTACTACGGTGCACTTCAAAGCAGCAAAAAGAATACTTCGTTATCTCAAAGGTACGATTAACTTTGGCCTATTCTATACAAGTACTAATGACTATAAGCTAGTCGGGTATAGTGATAGCGACTGGGCTGGAGATAATGATGATCGAAAAAGTACAAGTGGGTTCGTGTTCTTCATGGGAGATACTGCATTCACCTGGATGTCGAAGAAGCAACCCATAGTTACGCTGTCAACTTGTGAAGCAGAATATGTGGCTGCTACATCTACTGTTTGCCATGCAGTTTGGCTTAGATGTTTACTGCAGGAGCTCGGATGGCCACAAGAAGAACCAACGACCATCTGTGTGGATAACAAGTCGGTGATTGCACTTTCGAAAAATCCGGTGTTTCATAATCGAAGCAAGCACATCGACACTCGTTTCCATTATATCAGAGAATGTATCACAATGAAGGAGGTTCAAGTAGAGTATACAAAAACGCAAGATCAAGTCGCCGACATCTTCACCAAACCACTCAAGTACGAGGAATTTGTAAAGTTCAGAAGTTTGCTCGGTATGACAAATCAAGTTTAAGGGGGAGTATTGAAGCAACTAAAAGAAGAAGCAAGTCGGTGTCGAGGGGGAGTGTTGAATTATCTCCTCCGACTTTTGTGGAGTATTCTAGAGAAATCAAGAGCTTGCAATTGGTAAAATACGAGCATTTAATGTTCTAGAATGATTGAGAGATGTATGACAATTAAGTGTACTTTAGGAATAATCTAGATTAGCCTAGATATAAGTTTAAGTCGGTTAAACCGACATAGTGGTAGTATAAATAGGCGGCTGAGCAAGCCTTTGTGGATGCAATGAAGAAAGTTGAGAAATAAAATTGTCGACTTTCAAATCTTGCTTCTCCAACACACGTCCCATTTTGAAGATACACTAGCCTATCACAAAATCTCCTCTATTTTGATTGTTAATTTCTCCATTCAAATTTCTTTATTTCTCAACACATACAACAGCACCCTTTACTTTTTGAAGGTTATAGGCATACAGATAATAAAATGTGGTTGGGGTTTACTGATTTCATGGATGAATTATTGCTTGAAGAGGGTAAGATTATGGATCAAATGGAAATGGATAGAGTGAATGTTGTTAGGAAATTATTAATGATGTCGGCTAATAAGAGGATTCCACTTAGCAAGATTTATCATAATAGACTTTTGTTTGGTATACCAGAAGATTTTAGAGACAGAATTGTAAAGTACCCACAGTATTTTAAGGTTGTTGTAGAGGAGGATGGGAAAAGAATTATTGAGCTTGTGAATTGGGATCCTTCATTAGCAGTCAGTGCACTGGAGAGGGAATATTTGATTGATGAGGATAAGGTGAAGAGGGCGTTTAAGTTTCCAGTGAAACATGGGAAGGCATTGGAATTGGATGTGGACGATGAGAGGAAGCTGAACATGCTGAATACTTTGCCATTGGTGTCACCTTATTCAGATGGGAGTAAGTTGGATTTATGGACTTTGGAATCTGAGAAATATCGGGTTGGTGTAATTCATGAGTTCTTGAGTTTGACACCGGAGAAGAGGGCTTATATTCATAACATTGTAGAGTTCAAAGAGGAGCTTAGTCTCACTAAACATACATATCATACGTATATATTTTCAAAACATACAAATTATCTTTTTATTTATTTTCAAAACATACAAACTATCTTATATTTATAGGGACAAAAATGTGTAACGTATATACACATATACATACAAACATAAATGTATACATATGTTACAAACTTAATTCTATAGATGTTATATGAAGATAGTGGAGGTTATATGGAGATAGTGGAAGTTATATAGAGATAATGAAAATTATACGGAGGAAGTGGAAATAATGAGACGTTACAAAATTATGGACATACAAAATAATAATATGATTTATAAAAATAATTTTAATTTCATATAAGATTATTAAATTAAAAATATTAATTTTTTTAATTATTAATACATTTTAAAGTCTTAAAATATATTTAATGTGTGCACTTTGAAGAAAAATACAAAAGCATATATTAAGTGAACAAATCAGCCAAAGTTATTGAATTACATTAATAGTAGAATTCTTGAATTCCGAAAACAAAACTGAGAGAGTGGACAATAATATTGAATTGTTTATAATAAATTATATTTTTTATATATAGGCAATATATGAGTGTAAATCAAAATAATTATATGTAATATTATTTTATATTTACAAGTATAATATTTTTTGTAAATGATACAATATAGATACACACATTATTTTGTGTGTATATGAAAAAAACTAATAAAAAAATTATTAATTTAATCAATTTCAAAAACTAACCTCGTAATCTAAGATTTATAATATTTTTTAAAATTAAAAATAAAAATATAATTACATTAACCTCCTTGAATTACTACTTGAAATAAGGAGATTCACCATTTTTTGGAGACCTCTAAAAGAAGAACCATTTGGAGCACGACAAGCTTCCTCCAATTTCTTCTTCCATTCCATAGCTTTCTTCTTCATTTCTTTACCTTTCTCTCCCCTAATCAACTCTCTCACTACCCTCACAATTTCCTCTCTCTTAATATCACTTCCTATTTCCACCCCAATTCCCCATTGATTACAACAAACCCAAGAATTCGTGGTTTGATCAGCAAAACTCGGCCAACACAACATTGGCACGCCAGCAGTAACGCTTTCCAGCAAAGAATTCCATCTACAGTGCGTTAAATATCCACCAATCGCAGGGTGACAAAGAACTCTTACTTGTGGACACCAACTAATTACAAACCCTCTATCTTTAATCGCCGATTCAAACTCCGGTGACCACGGCGTCGTATTACTATTACTACTACCATTGTTGTCCCCAACTATTAATTCTGACCTAATAACCCACAAGAAACTCACTTGGCTGTCAGCAAGTCCCCATGCAAATTCTTCCAGTTGCTTGGGTTTCAAGAAACCTGTTGTCCCAAAACTGATTAGAAGTACTGACTCGGGAGGCTTCGAATCCAGCCATCCAAGTGAGCTAAGATCTTGTTCTTGAGCAGAATTAAGCTGAATTAATGAACCAAATTCACTTGGGATTTCATTTACAAGATGATGTAAAGGACCAATAGGGAATACTTGTGGAAATATGGTGGAGAGTTGTTGAACGGCTTCAGGCTCGAGTTCTTCGGATGTATTCACAATAACTCCAATAGACAAATTTTTCTCCCGTGATTTATCGAACATGTTCATGACGAATTCAAATGAATTAATATCTGGGGGTCGAAGAAATGTTGGAAGATCTTTTAACCTAAAAGTTCCATTGATTCCTGGTATCCCTTCCACAATAGTATCTATATAACCCTCCTCGTCTTCTCCATTTAAAAAAAAACAAAAATTAATGATACATTTTACATTATACATTAACAAATAAAAAAAATGTGACATATTTATTTATTATTTTTATCTTTATTATATCTTGAATTCATGATATCTTAATTATTATATATTTTTGTAATGTAAAGAAGCAAACCTTTCATAGGTAAGAGGCCATCCTGAAAGAGCTTAGGAATATGAGGAACAGTGACAAGAGTAGCAGCAGAGAAGACATAGAGGAAAAGAAGAGGGAAATTGAACTTTTTAGCCACGTCGACAGAGAAAGTCATCATGGGATCTGAAACCAGACAAGTAACGGGAGGAACGACGTCGTGGTGGTGGTCGTTGGATTTATGAATAAGTTCCTTGACAAATGCATTAACAGGAGCCAAGAATTTTGTGGTTATGTCGGATTTCAATTTGGCGTCGTTACCGGACACCACCATTTCAAAATCCGTGGAAGGTATAGCTTCAAAGTTGAAGCCACGTGGCAACCGGCGACGAGAATTGTTGCTAACCAATTTTCTGTGACAAAACTGGGTGTTGAGAAATGTAATGTGAAAACCTTTGGCGTATAGAAGTTTGGCAAGGTTGAACATAGGGCTTATGTGGCCTTGTTGCGGGAATGGCATGAGAATTGCATGTGCCTTTGTTTTGAGAATTGCATGTGGCTTTGTTTTCTTCTCTTCATGATTCATTATTGTTTTCTCCATTGATCGATTTCCTGTTTCTTTTTCTGCTATGTATATTCTTTAGCAAGCATATATATATATATATATATACAAGTCTTCTAGGAATATGTGCTAAAAAATGAACTGTTAATTTAAGTTGACGAACTTCTAGAAATAATTTTGAATATAGAATTGGTGTTATTGAATCTAACCAATATAATTGAGATTGTTAGCACTATAATTGAGTGTAGGTAAAAGGAGAGAGAATTGGTTGCATTTGTTAAGGTTATTCGGACGAGAGAAAACAACGGAAATAGGGGAAGACAGGAAAATTATTAAATCTTTTTTTTTTTTTTTGTGAAAAGAATAATTATTGAGTTTGGTCTCAAACAAATTTATGTTTGGCAAGCTTAGTCTCAAAATATTTTTTTTTTTACTTTTAAGGTCTTAAACATTTCTTTAAGTGAACAATAAAGTCTTTTTTGAAGAATTCTGTTAAAAACTCTAAAAATTTTATGATTTTTACATTTAGTTAATTAAAAATAAATACAAAAAAGTTAATACATGTAAAAAGAAAAAAAATATTTAAAAAAAGGGATAAAAATATTATTATATTTAAAAGTTTAAATTTTAAAAATAAAATATCTATCAGAATAGTGAAAATATCAAAATTTCTTATTCAATCTTCTTCTTCTCCGGCTACAAACAAGATTTTTATTATTTTCTGACATCTCTGAAGAAAAAAAAAAGACAAAGAGAATCTTTATGAAAAGAAAAACTTTCTACTGAAATATTTTTGTTGGGAGAAAACTTTCATTATTAATAAAAAGAAATGTTCATTCTCTTCTTTATATATATATATATATATATATATATATATATATATATATATATATATATTTTTTTTTTTTTTTTTTTTATTATTATTATTTTTTAAAAATATTAGAAAACGATAAAAATCATATTTGTATTCGAAGAAGATGAAGATTGACGAAAAATTTGATAGATTTTTTAAATTTTAAATGTGAGAATATTTTTATCCTTTTGTTTAAATATTATTTTTAGTTTTGTCAGTAATGACTTTTTTATCCTTATTTTTAATTAATTAAATTTAAAAACCGTTAAATTTTTAAAGTTTTTGACAGAATCCGTTGAAAGTGACTTTATTGTTCACTTAAAAAAAAGTTTGGGACCTTAAAAGTTTAAAAAAAAATATTTTAAGACTAAGCTTACCAAACATAAATTTATTTGAGACCAAAGTAACCAATTATTTTTTTAGAAAACATCGTACAACGGTACTTATGTTAAAATGAAGAAATTTAGAGAAGGGCTTTTTTTTTTTTAAATAAAATAAAATTGTAATACTAATAAATAAAAAAATATATATATATATATATAGATTATATATATTATATATATATATATATAAGTTTTGAAAAGTTTTAAAATCATGAAGTGCATAAAGCGTGTGACATATTATTAAACTATTAATAAAATGTGATAATTGTTATAAAACTATTACTAACCAAAGAAAATTACTAAGAAATATAATATAGAACTCAAAGGAAAGAGAACATTCTTTCTCTTCTTGTATATCTTTTTATATATTTTCAAAATATACAAATTATTTTATATTTATAGAGATAAATATGTGTAACCTATATACACACAAATATAAATGTATATATATGTTACAAACTTAATTCTATAGAGGTTATATAGAGGTAGTGGAAGTTATATAGAGGAAGTGAAAGCAATGGGAGGTTATAAAATTATGGACATACAAAACAATAATATGATTTATAAAACTTCCCATTTTAGACGTCCATTGTACTAGGAATATGCCTCATTAAAACCTTACTAGAGAAAAATCTAGTGGAAAAAAACCCTAGTAAAGGAAAAAGAGTACATTGTTCCTTGTACACTCCTTCTGATTATTACATAATATCTTTGTACCAATGCATTCTTATATTATGGACCAATCATTCAAATGTTGAAGTTGGTAATACTTTTGTGAACAAGTCTACCAAATTATCACTTGAACGGATGTGTTGTACATTAATATCACCAAGATCATGCGTAAAGGAAAATTCTGGTAAAATACGTTTTGTGTGATTTTGTTTGATATATCTTTCCTGTAATTGAGCTACACATGTTGTGTTGTCTTCATAAATTTCGTTGGAATTTCTTTGCTTGAAAATAAACCACATGTCTCTCGAATGTGTTGACACATGGATCTTACCCAAACACATTCACGACTTGCTTCATGGATTGCTATAATTTCCTCATGATTTGAAGAAGTAACAACTAATGTTTTCTTTGTAGAACATCATGAAACAATAGTTCCTCCGCATGTAAAAACATAGCTTGTTTGAGATCTGGCTTTATGTGGATGAGACAAGTAACCAGCATTAGCATAATCAATAAGTTGTGGTTTATAACTATGAGGATATAACAATCTCATATCAATTGTACCTCGAAGGTATTAGAAGACATATTTAATTTCATTCCAATGTCTTCTAGTTGGACATGAACTAAACCTTGCTAACAGATTAACAACAAAAGCTATACTAGGTCTTGTATTTATTAGTAAAATACATTAGTGCACCTATTATTGAGATTGCATATTGATATTATTGAGATATTACTAAATTAGAGGTAGTTGTAACTACCGAAAGTAATAATATCCAATATACTATATATATATATATATATATATAATATATATATATACAGTGTATGTGATAATAGATGAGATGTAGATAATAATTCAAAAGTATACATTGTAAATAAACAAAAACCTTTTGAACTATATTCTTTATGGTATTAGAGCAGTGATCCAAACCTGAATCCAAAAGTCTTTCTCACCATCTCACCGATATGGCAGAAGGTGCAAACAAAGATCTTGTCAAGACCGATGCTAACTCGCCATACTATCTCCGCCCCTCCGATTATTCGAGGCAGATGCATGTCAACGACGCCTTGACCGACAACAACTACCTTGATTGGGTCCAAGAGATGGAGAATTTCTTGTTCGCCAAGAACAAATTCAGCTTCATCGATGGAGCCATCGAAAGGCCAGAAGCAGATGATGCTAGTTATATGGCATGGATGAGATGTGATGCGATGATTAAAGGGTGGCTTACTACAGCCATGGAGAAAGAAATCCGAGGAAGCATGAAATACGCCAATTCGGCGTCAGAAATCTTGAAGGATCTTAAAGAACGATATGGTAAATAAAGCGCACCGCACGCGTATGAATTGAAGCAGACTATCTCAAACACTAGACAAGAAGGGATGACCGTTTCAGCCTATTACATGAAACTGCGTGAATTATGGGATGAGATGCAGTCCTTCTTGCCTGCTCCGGTTTGCAAATGCAATGGAGGTACCTGTGGCATTGGAAAATCTCTTAGAGAACTCAAGGAAAAGGAGCAGACCTATGAGTTTCTTATGGGTCTAGATGGTGAGTTCTCCATCATTATAACCCAAATACTTGCCACTAAACCAATCCCATCTTTGGGAAATGCATACCATCTCGTTGCCGAGGATGAGCAGCAAAGATCCATAGCCGACAGGAATAAACCTCCACGCATAGCAAATATAGCTGGTAATTTTAGATACAATGATAAATGGATAGTCGATTCTGAATGTACGAAACATATAACACACAGGTTCGATCCTCTCGAAAATTGAATCGAATCGAGAGATGAACCACCTGTAATCATACCGAATGGAGAAAGCATACCAGTAGAAAGAAGGGGCAGCCATACTTTACAAAATGGGACAAAAGTGCAAGATGTGTTGCATGTTCCACAATTCACTTTTAATCTCTTGTCAGTAAGCAAACTCACAAAGGATCTAAGTTGTGCCAAAACCTTTTTTTCCAAATTTCTTTGTTATGCACGGACTGCATTCGAGGAAATTGATTGGAGTGGGTGGGTGCGAAGATGGTCCATATCAAATGGGGATGCTTGGGGCTAGGAGGAAGGCAATGATGGTGACTAGTGATTTATGGCATAAACGGCTCGTGCATGCGGGTGATGAGAAGTTATCCCAAATAAGGTTTCTTAGTAATTTTCCTTTTAAGAACAGTAACAATGTTTGTGATTATTGCATGAAGTCTAAATTTGCTAGATTACCTTTTCCCACTAGCATGACCAAAACAAATGATTTTTTCGAACTCATTCATTGTGATATATGGGGTAAGTACCGTACGCCTTCGTTTACAAATGCCAACTATTTTCTAACAATAGTTGATGACTATAGTAGGAATGTATGGGTCTACCTTCTCAAACATAAACATGAAGCAAGCATGTGCATAACACATTTTTACGAGATGGTCAAAACACAATTTGAAAAGAAAATAAAAAGAATAAGGTGCGACAACGGTGGGGAATTCATTTCCAACCGAATGATAAACTTCTATGAAGAACGAGGAATCATGTTGGAAACAACGCGTCCACATACTCCGCAACAAAACGGAATCGTAGAAAGAAAACATAAGCACTTGCTTGATACGGCGCGTGTCCTCATGTTCGAAGCAAGTCTCACGAAAAGATTTTGGGGGGGAATGCCTCTTGACTGCAACATACATCATAAATAGGTTACCCTCAAAAGTCATTGAAGATAAAACTTCATACGAGTTGCTACACGGCGAGAAACCAAACTATGACCACATGAGGGTCTTAGGTTGTTTGGCATACTATCGAAGCATTGAAACAAATGGAGACAAATTTGAGATAAGAGGGAGACCGGGTGTATTCATGGGGTATCCTAATGGAACATAAGGATACAAAATTTATGACCCAAAAAGTGGGAAAATTATTACTTCAAGAGATGTTCGATTTGCTGAAAAGACTTTTCCATTTGCCACAAAAATCGAACAGGTTAAATATGAAAAGGAGGATGTTTTTACCACGTTCATAGATGAAAAAGATGGGCCCAGCAAGCCCAACGAAGCAAGCACCGAAAATTTGGGTTTAGGCAATCCAGAAGACCAACATGATGAAGAAGAAGAACTAGAAGTGTCAAACCAACTCAGCCCAAGTGATGGTGATACTGGGCCGATTTTCGATGGTCCGAGTAATACCACTCCTCAACCAGAAACAACAAATGAGCTTTTTGTTGGTGAAACCCAAAATAAAAATCGTAAAAATGTCGAACAAGGAAGGGAGAGACGAACTCGAACTAGACCCGCACGACTTAAAGACTATGATGTGAAGCTTCCACCATCTATAGACCATCCGCCCCCCGCCTCTGATCAAGAACCCTCAACGGTATGTCCCATTGCCAACTTTGTTTCTTATGAAATTTTTTTAAAATCTCATAAAGCCTTCCTAGCGGCCATCACTGAAAATGATGAGCCAAAAAGTTTTAAACAAATCGTACAGGACCAACATTGGAGGGATGTCATGCAAAGTGAGATAAAAGACCGTTGAAGAAAATGGTACTTGGACCATCGAAGATCTACCCGATGGCAAACGAGTTATAGACTCGAAGTGGGTGTACAAAATGAAATTTAAACCGAGTGGTGAAGTCGAAAGGTACAAGGTAAGACTCGTCGCCAAAGGTTACACACAAATGGAAGGTGTAGGTTACCACGACACGTTTGCCCCCGTAGCAAAGTTGGTGACTGTAATAAGCCTCATTGCCTTTGCCATTAAAAATTATTGGAGTATTCATCAACTTGACGTGAACAATGCGCTCTTGCACGATGACTTACATGAAGAGGTATACATGCGAATACCACAAGGTTACGATAAAAGGGAAGGAACAAAGGTGTGTAGGTTAAGGAAATCACTATATGGGTTGAAGCAGACCTCAAGAAATTGGTATCAAAAATTTACATCAACCCTTTTGGAACTCAATTACAAGCAATCCGCTGCGGACCACTCGCTCCTTATATACAAGGAAGGAAGTATCTTTGTCACCGCCCTCATATACGTAGACAACGTCATTATGGCAGGAAATAATGAACACAAAATCAAAGAAACAAAGAAGTTCCTGAATGACAAGTTTAGCATCAAAGATCTCGGGCCACTGAAGTATTTTCTCGGGATAGAAGCCCCTCGATCAAAAGACGGGATAGTGCTAAGTCAACGAAAATACACCCTTGACATCCTTGAAGATAGTGGAATGCTAGGATGTAGACCATGCACCTTCCCAATGGAACAGAATGTGAAGCTGGATAAAGGAGAAGAGGACATTTGTGTCGATGCTAGCAAATATCGAAGACTAGTTGGCCGATTACTCTACCTCCAAGCCACGAGACCAGATCTTGCCTACTCGGTAAACCTCCTAAGTCGTCTCGGACCCTCGACAGAAACACATGGACGCAGCCATGAGAGTTCTTCGCTACCTAAAAGCAACTCCGGGACAAGGTATTTTCTTCCCGAAAGAAGGAGGAATGGATTTGGTAGCATACTGTGATGCGGACTAGATGGGATGCTCACTCACTCGAAGGTCTAGGACAGGATATGTTCTTCTTTTGGGGGAGCTCCTATCTCGTAGAAATCAAAGAATAAATTAGTCATTTCTCGCTCCTCGGCTAAAGCAGAATATCGCGCCATGGCCAACGCCACTAGTGAAATCTTGTGGATGCGTTGGTTGTTAGAAGGACTAGAAACAAGACAACATAGCCCTACACCTCTCTTCTGCGGCACGACATATTGCTAATAACCCGGTCTTTCTTGAACGAACAAAGCACGTGGAGATGGACTGTTACTTTGTCAAGAAAAGAGTCGAGTCACAAGAAATCAAGCCGCTTCACGTTGACACGAAAACACAGATAGCCGATCTTCTCACAAAGGCTTTGGGGGCTAAACAACTCGAGTTTCTTCTAGTCAAGATGGGCATGCAGAATCTACACGCTCCACCTTGAGGGGGAGTATTGAGATTGCATATTGATATTATTGAGATATTACTAAATTAGAGGTAGTTGTAACTACCCAAAGTAATATCCAAAGTAATATCCAATATATTATATATATATATATATATATATATATAGTGTATGTGATAATAGATGAGATGTAGATAATAATTCAAAAGTATACATTGTAAATAAATAAAAACTTTTTGAACTATATTCTTTATTTATTGCACTAAGATATGATACTTCAGGACCAAGAACTTTTTCATTATCCTCACGAGGTCGAAAAATGTCCTTTTTCACATCAAGTGATCGAACAACCATTGGAGTACACAATGGATGTGCCTTGTCCATATAAAATTTTTAAAGGACCTTTTAAGTATAATTTGATTGATGAACAAAAATTCTAATTTCAACTTTTAAATACTCCATCTGTAGGCCGAGACAAAACTTTATTTTTCCGAGATCTTTCATCTCAAATTATTTTTTCAAAGAATCTACTATTTTTTAACTTTCTTTAGGGGTTACAATAATATTTAAATCATCAACATATACAACTATTATAGCAAACCCTAATATACATGGACAAATTTAATTATTTTGATAACCTTATTTAAATAAATATTCACTAAGACCGTTGTATCACATTCGTCCAGACTATTTTAAAGCATACAAAGATCTTTATAATTTTATTGAATATAATTATCGAAAATCTGATTTATATGCTTCGTGCATTTTAAAATAATTATATATTTCACATTTACAACACCATATTTAGGTACTAAAAATACTAGTTTTTTTTATAGCCGTCGTTTTATTGTAGTATTTGGGGATTTGAATCAACCGAAGTAATTATATTCACCAGGTTTTGGAGATTCCTAAAAGAAGAACCATTTGGAGCACGACAAGTTTCTTCCACTTTCTTCTTTAATTCCATAGATTTCTTCTTCATTTCTTTACCTTTTTTTCCACTAATCAAATCTCTCACTAGCTTCACAATTTTCTCTCTCTTAACATCAGAGCCAATCTCCATTCCATTTCTCCATACATTGTAAGAAACCCAAGCATTCGTGGTTTGATCAACAAAACTCGGCCAACACAACATTGGCACGCCAGCAGTCACACTCTCCAGCATAGAATTCCATCCACTGTGTGTTAAATATCCACCAATGGCAGGGTGACAAAGAACTCTTTCTTGTGGACACCAACTAATTACAAGCCCTCTATCTTGAATCGCCGATTCAAACTCCGGTGACCACGGCGTCGTATTACTATTACTACCACTGTTGTCCCCAACTATTAATTCCGACCTAATCACCCACAAGAAATTCTCTTGGCTGTTGGCAAGTCCCCATGCAAATTCTTCCAGTTGCTTGGGTGTCAAGAAACCAGTTGTTCCAAAACTGACTAGAAGTACTGACTCGGGAGGCTTTGAATCCAACCATGCAAGTGAGCTAAGATCTTGTTCTTGTGCAGAATTAAGTTGAATTAATGAACCAAATTCACTTGGTATTTCATTTACAAGATGATGTAAAGGACCAATAGGGAATACTTGTGGAAATATGGTGGAGAGTTGTTGAACGGCTTCAGGCTCGAGTTCTTCGGATGTATTCACAATAACTCCAATAGACGAATTTTTCTCCCGTGATTTATCGAACATGTTCATGAAGAATTCAAATGAATTAATATCTGGGTATCGAAGAAATTTTGGAAGATCTTTTAACCTAAAAGTTCCATTGATTCCTGCTATCCCTTCCACAATAGTATCTAAATAATCTTCTTCGTCTTCTCCATTTAAAAAAATATATATATTTTAACGATACATTTTACATTACACATTAACCAATCAAAAGAAAATGTCATACATTTATTTATTATTTTTGTTTTTACTATGTATTGAATTCATGATATCTTAATTATTATATATTTTTGTAATGTAAAGAAACAAACCTTTCATAGGTAAGAGGCCATCCTGAATGAGCTTGGGAACATGAGGAATAGTGACAAGAGTAGCAGCAGAGAAGACATGGAGGAAAAGAAGAGGGAAATCGAACTTTTTAGCCACGTCGACAGAGAAAGTCATCAGGGGATCTGAAACCAGACAAGTAACGGGAGGAACGACATCGTGGTGTTGGTCGTTGGATTTATGAATAAGTTCCTTGACAAAAGCATTAACGGGAGCCAAGAATTTTGTGGTTATGTCGGATATCAATTTGGCGTCGTTACCGGACACCACCATTTCAAAATCCGTGGAAGGTATAGCTTCAAAGTTGAAGCCACGTGGCAACCAGCGACGAGAATTGTTGCTAACCAATTTTATGTGACAAAACTGGGTGTTGAGAAATGTAATGTGAAAACCTTTGGCGTATAGAAGTTTGGCAAGGTTGAACATAGGGCTTATGTGACCTTGTTGTGGGAATGGCATGAGAATTGCATGTGCCTTTGTTTTCTTCTCTTCATGATTCATTATTGTTTTACCATTGATCGATTTCCTGTTTCTTTTTCTGCTATGTATATTCTTTAGCAAGCATATATATATATATATACACAAGTCTTCTAGGAATATGTGCGAAAAAATGAACTGTTAATTTAAGTTGACGAAACTTCTAGAAATAATTTTGAATATAGAATTGGTGTTATTGAATCTAACCAATATAATTGAGATTGTTAGCACTATAATTGAGTGTAGGTAAAAAGGAGAGAGAATTGGTTGCATTTGTTAAGGTTATTCGGACAAGAGAAAACAAAGGAAATAGGGGGAAGACAGGAAAATTATTAAAAGATATTTTTTTTTTGAAAACATCGTACATCGTACTTATGTTAAAATGAAGAAATTTGGAGAAGTTTCTTTTTTTTTTTTAAATAAAATAAAATTATAATACTAATATATATAAATATATATATATAAATAAAAGTTTTGAAAAGTTTTAAAATCATGAAAATTGTTAAAAGATTTTTTTTTTTTGGAAAACATCGTACAACGGTACTTATGTTAAAATGAAGAAATTTGGAGAAGGTTCTTTTTAAAAAAAAAATTATAATATTAAATATATATATAATATATATATATATATTTAATAAAACATTATAATCTTAATTTATACAAAATTATTAATGATACATTTTAAAGTCTAAAGTTGTAAAATATATGTAATGTTTATATTAAGTGAGCAAATTAACAAGTTACTAAAAAAAATAGACAATATTAATATTGAATTGTTTATACTAAATTACATTTTTTTATTATATATATCTTTTCAAACTTATCCTTAAATTTTGAAGGTAGGATGAAGAAAGAAATATTCATTCGAGAAAGGATAAGTTAATGTATATGTATAGTTACTCTCTTGAAGTTGAAAGAATCACCGATTTACGAATTGAATTTTATTTTAGCGCTAATTTTTAGCGTAAAAATTTTGCTACAAATTTTATAGTTTGATAGTAGGTAAGTCGTTAAATAACTACCAAAATTTTCAGCGGTACTATTAATTATCATTTACTACCATTATTAAATTTGATCATAATTTTTATATTTTTTATGTATTAAACTTATCTCTAAAAAATCATATGTAAGAGAGATATTCTTTAATTTTTTAATTAAATTTTTATTAAAAAATTTAAAAAATCATATTCTTTAAAAAGTAATTGAAGGCATGTGATACAACGGAGTCTAACATTTAATGGAAAAAATGTAACAAAATAATTTTTTGGTACAAAAGTAAGTTGGTATAAAATTTATTTATTTATTTCAAATTATTGTTTTTGTATAAAATTTCACTTGAAGAATATGTTTAAATACATTCACATTACTCAATTTAGTTTTTATATTTTTATAGCCTTTTTTCCCCTCAAATTAAATATATACAGGCAATATATAAGTGTAAATCAAAATAATTATATGTAATATTATTTTATATTTAGTAAGTATAATATTTCATCACGGATAAAATATAGATACACACATTATTTTGTGTGTATCTATATTAATCTAATCAACTTCAAAATCTAACCTAATAGTCTATGATTTTTTTTTTTTACAAAAAAAAAAATAATTTAAAATTTTATAATCACATTAACCTCCGTGAATTACTACTTGAAATAAGGAGATTCACCATTTTTTCAAGACCTCTAAAAGATGAACCATTTGGAGCACGACAAGCTTCCTCCGATTTCTTCTTCCATTCCATAGCTTTCTTCTTCATCTCTTTACCTTTCTCTCCCCTAATCAACTCTCTCACTACCCTCACAATTTCCTCTCTCTGAACATCACTTCCTATTTCCACCCCAATTCCCCATTGATTACAACAAACCCAAGAATTCGTGGTTTGATCAGCAAAACTCGGCCAACATAACATTGGCACACCAGCAGTAACGCTTTCCAGCAAAGAATTCCATCCACAGTGCGTTAAATATCCACCAATGGCAGGGTGACAAAGAACTCTTACTTGTGGACACCAACTAATTACAAGCCCTCTATCTTTAATCGCAGATTCAAACTCCGGTGACCACGGCGTCGTATTACTATTACTATTACTACCATTGTTGTCCCCGACTATTAATTCTGACCTAATAACCCACAAGAAACTCACTTGGCTGTCAGCAAGTCCCCATGCAAATTCCTCCAGTTGCTTGGGTTCCAAGAAACCAGTTGTCCCAAAACTGACTAGAAGTACTGACTCGGGAGGCTTCGAATCGAGCCATGCAAGGCAGCTGAGATCTTGTTCTTGCACGAAATTAAGCTCAATTTGTGAATCAAACTCACTAGGGATTTCATCAACTAGCTGATGAAATGGACCAATAGGGAATACTTGTGGAAATATGGATGAGAGTTGTTGGACGGCTTCAGGCTCGAGTTCGTCAAATGTATTGACAATAACCCCAATACACAAATCTTTATCTCGTGATTTTTCGAACATTTCCATTAAGAAAAGAAAAGGTGCATAATTAGGGTTTTTGACTAGGAAGAATTTTGGAAGATGTTTTAATCTCATTGTCCCATCGATGCCTTGTATACCATCAATAACAGTATCTAATTCATCTTTCTCATCATCTCCTATTAATTCCATCAAAAAAAAAATTAAACGTGACAATTAAAAAAAGAAAAAAAAATTGTGTACAGACCTTTTAAAGGGAGAATGCCATTTTGAAGGAGCTTAGGAACATGAGGAACTGTGACAAGAGTAGAACCAGCGTAGACATGAAGGAGAAGAAGAGGGATATCGAGTTCTTTAGCCACGTCCATAGTGAAAATCATGGTTGGATCCGAAACCATACAACTAACGGGTGGAACGACGTCGTATTCATCGTGGTCCAGATTAGATGCGCCCGATTGATCTATAAGTTCATGAATTAATGCCATAACGGGAGCGAAAAATTTCGTTCTTATATCGGATACCATTTTAACGTGATCATGGGATCGGATTATATCGAAATCCGTGGATGGTATCGCTGCCAATTTGAACCCACCGGGAAGCTGGCGGCAAAGAGAATTAGTCACCAATCTTTTATGAGAAAACTCGGTGTTGACAAAGGTAATGTGAAATCCTTTCCCATGGAGAAGTTTGGCAACTTTGAACATAGGGTTTATGTGGCCTTGATGAGGGAATGGTATGATAACTGCATGTGGCTTTTTTTTCTTCTCTTCATGTATTATTGCTTTGTCCATCTAATTGATTTCTTGTTTTTGTATTCTTTCTATTTCTATTCGCTACACTTTTATTTCTAACCTGAAATCTTTAGCATGCATGCATATATATATATATATATATATATATATATATATTGGAGATAGATAGATATATATATGTTGAAAAAAGGATGATCTCTTAATTAATTTACCCTTTTCAAGTCATCAACTTCTAGAATTATTTTGGAAATGAGAGAAGGAAGGAGGAGACTCGGCTGTTACGGTTATTGGGACGAGAGAAAATAACGGAATGAAGAAATATGAGAAAATGAAATAATATGGGGAAGAGATCGTACAACGTTATTCTTCTCATTTAGTACCGTACGTGACAATGATTTTCTTTATTATATATATATATATATATTATATATATATATATATATTTAAAGCTTTAATAAATATACAAAAAAAAATCCAAAATTTTAACATATTTCATTTTTGTCCAATAATTTGAAAAACAAATGAGTAAAAGTTATGGACAGTAAAACAACTATATATATTTGATATTTGATATTTGATATGATTTAGTAAGTTGTAACATGTAACGTATGATTTTAGTGTAATAATTCTTGCAATTCATATTCACCGAGTGGATATTGGATAAGGAGGCAATAAACGGCCATGATCGGAACCAAAAGAAGTGATATGATCTTTCAGCGATCTCTTGTGCTTGAAATCAGAGCCACACAAACAGTGCCAAAGCTTCCCACAATGCTTCTGGTGTGTGCGCCAATCTCTTCTCAAGGCCAACCACTTACCGCACTTTCGACAACAGAAACGTTTGGTCCCGTGTTTTCTCTTGTAATGTCTTTGCAATGCCCCAAAATTCTTCAGTGCCTTTGCACTCGGATGGTTTATATTGTTCTTGCACCCTTCTTCGCAACAGTAACACGGTTGTGTTATTTTCAGTGATTCGTGAGCAACCCTCCTATGCATCTGATTTCACATATATTCTTATTTTAGATTCATTTTTTAAAAATAAGGAGAATTTGAAATCTTTATAATTCAAGATTCAAGAATTTCAAGATTCATCTGTATAGAAATGGTACGTGTCATTTTCTACTACCTTGAAATTACCGTATTCGGATGAATTTTTTATTACAATGTTGGCAGGAAAAATTGGCGAAACCAACAAGAATCTGCGAACGAGTTGGTATCCAAAACCGGGAGTTTTGCATGCCGGATCCGGACTCCTCATCAATCGGAGAACATGGCGGACCAATAGTCAGTGCAACTGTGTCGTCATCATCGTCATCAGAAGAAGAGTAGTAATAATCCATCGTGAGAAAGGAACTATAGCTAAACGAGTTAATTAATAATTGAGAATGAAGAAAACAGGGGATATGAATTGAGAGAAAAAGAAGCAAAACAATTTGCTGGAACTTGTTTTAACATATATAATATATATATATATATATATATATTCCTTTTAAAAAGGATATTTATGTTTAATTATCATAACTAAACAAAATATCTACAAAGATACTATTGGAACTTCACTCCCCATTCTCCAAGTATTCAATCGAGTCTCATTTACTAAATTTATTTCTTCCAAACTATTTCACATAATAGAATATACAAAAAAAAATTGAAGTATGATAATAGTCTTTTTTTTAATTAAAAATTCAAACTAAAAAAAGTCCAAATTTTAACATATTTCATTTTTGTCCAATAACTATTTTTATGGTTCTTTTGTCCAATAATTTGGTCACTCCGATGATGTTTTGGTCGTGTGAATAATGTTTTGAAAAGATTTTCAATATAATAAGTCTTATAATTACATAATCGCACTCACGTCTTTAAATTATTTTTTAAAAAAATTGATTAAAAAATTTAAATTGATAAATAATAAAATAAAAATACACAATATATAAAACTTTAGTAAGTTCTAACACGTAACATATGATTTTTAGTGTAATAATTTCAAAACAAACTGCTAGGTTTTTTCTTGCAATTCATATTCACCTAGAGAATAAGAAGGAAGCAATAAAGGGGCATGACCGGAACCAAAAGAAGTGATATGATCTTTCAGCGATCTCTTGTGCTTGAAATCAGAACCACACAAACAGTGCCAACGCTTCCCACAATTCTTCTCGTGTGTGCGCCAATCTCCTTTCACAGCCAACCACTTACCGCACTTTCGACAACAAAAACGTTTGGTCCCATGTTTTCTGTTGTAATGTGTTTGCAATGTCCGAAAATCCTTCAGAGCCTTTGCTCTCGGATGGTTTATATTGTTCTTGCACCCTTCTTCGCAACAATAACACGGTATGCCGGACATCACTCTCGGTTGTGTTCCTTTCAGTGATTCCGGCCCCCTCCGATACTGAGAACCGTGACCCCACATGTGCATCTAATTCACAACCATAATTCAAATATATTTTCGATTATGAGTCGGAACAACACCTCTTGACTCATAAATTTATAAATCTAATCATTTATGCTTAAAATACTAAAAATATTAATTCGTTTAACCAATTTTTAATTTATGTATAAAGAATAGTGAGATTTATTAAAAGAAGTATGTATAGAAAATGGTACGTGCCATTTTCTACTACATGCAGCCACTCACCTGGAGATTATTGTATCGGTTGAACGTTTTATTACAAATTTGGCAGGAAAAATTGGTGAAACCAACAAGAATCTGCGAACGAGTTGGTATCCAAAACCGGGAGTTTTGCATGCCGGATCCGGACTCTTCATCAATCGGAGCTCCTTTTTCGTTATGATCCTTTGATCTAGTGGAAGAACATGGCGGACCAATAGTCAGTGCAACTGTGACATCATCGTCGTCGTCATCATCATCTTCATCAGAAGAAGAAGAACAAACAATTAGCTCACGAGAATCTTGCTGATGATCTTTCTCCGGAAAGAAATTGTAGGGCTGGATATTATTTTTCTCACCAGCAGAAGAAGAGTAGTAATAATCCATCGTGAGAAAGGAACTATTCTAAACGAGTTAATTAATACTTGACAAGTCCGCATCCATATATATATATATATATATATATATATATATATATATATTATATATATATATAAACTTACTGTAACAAATTATTTCTCTTTTAATAAATATATATATACGTATATATTGAAATAGAATTTCGGTTAGGGTAAGATGGAAATTGAGAGGAAACAGGATTAAAATGATACATTAACTTGGGAAGGGCGGTTGGGTAGACGATGAAAACATAAATGGCTGATTGAAAACAACTTCTTGCTGTTTTGGTCAGCTTCATATCTAAATATGGTAATAAAGAAAAAAAAAAGAAATGTGCAAAACGCCTTAATGTCAATGACTCCATTAATTATATAACATATGTATGTATATGATAAAAGTTCTAAATTTTGCAAAACTGTTACGGAATTAGGATTTCTAACATACTAAAAAATCTTCCCATAAATGTACGTAAATCTGAGAGTCTCATTCTTTAATCTGGACCTTACGTGTTTGTGCGAATGTTTGTTCATTTTGTTGCTGGTGAGGAAGATATTATTGATTTTTCTTATTTAAGGAAAATTGCAGTGTGGTGGTGGGGGACCTTTTATTCTTATTCCTTAGTATTTCCTCGTATTTGACTTTCTTGCTCCACTGCCGAGAATGGGGAAATCAATGTCTGAATTCTACAAAATCGAATTAATAAAAAGCTGCATTTTTATTTTCTATATATATTTTTAGCATGTGAACTCCGCCATGTTTTACAGTCGAGTTATTTTGACTATGCAACAAAAATATATTATTGAGTCATAAAAATCTTGAGGAAATGAACAAGTTAGTACTATCCGATCCACAGGTAAGTTTAAGAAATGGAAAAGGAGAGAAAATAAATAAATAATGTGATGATAAATTTTTTCTTTTTTTTTTTTTAAATGGGAGAAAAAAAATATTGACCTAAATTTCCTTTGTCCATCTTTACAACCAAATAATTGCTGTGTTGATGATCATAATAATAATAATAATAACAATAAATTTAGGTAAGCCTGTTGTTGATGCAGTGAATCGATCCCGCCACAGCTATTGATCTAGAAAGCTCGGACCCAAAAGAATTATGAATATATAAATATATAGTTTTTAATGGAAAGAAAAAAGAAAGTTATTGAGGATTATGCATGACCATGCACCTGAATCTTGGTCAAAAATATTGAGGAATTAGTAGCACTTTTTTTTAAAATTTATTTTTTGTGGTGACGAATGACGATATGATTTTGTTTAGGCATTCGAAGGACTTTCCGAAGAGACCACCCCGACATCTGCCTCTGTTGTTGTCACGGTGGCGGTAGTGGTGGTGTGACTGTGAGTGGTCGCCGTCGTCCTCGGGGTTTGCTGTGGAGTCTGTGAATCTGCCATAAAAAAGGTACGTATACCACAGGTTAACTGACGAATTTACTCTTTTGCCCTTTTTACACACATAAATAATTAAACCACTGTGTGTCATCTTCTAGATATGGTTCCGCTACTAATTTTTTCAAATCTGATCAGCTTCACCACAAAAATGGATAAAAATAATTTGAATCTATGAAAATAATGAAGAACATAAAAGTCCTGCATCAGATTCCCATTCAGACCTATACACACATACATATATATATATATATATAATAATTTTAAAAATTATTCCTGTAGATTATTCATTATTTAAATAAAAAATAAAATTTATTGACAAAATGCAAATGGAATCTAAAATAGTATAATTAATATATATGAGAGGCACTAGATGCGCTGAAATTTCAGAACCATATTTATCCTCTAGTTATGAAATCACATGTACTCACTGTTAGTTTCCTCTTATGCCTCACTGGCATGACTTTCGATTGATCCATGATGTGTCACAGCACATATATATATATATATATACACAAACAATGGACAGGTATTCTCACATGGTTACAATCCCATTATGGCCCCCACCTCTCGTTGCTTTTAACATTAATCCATGCAAAGTGGAAACATATATGCAATGGTTTATCGTATTTGTATGGTCAGTAATTATGATTGTGTCCAAAATGTTGTTTTTACCGATGATCATATTCAAATACACTGTTTGTTTTGTAGCACTTTTTTTATTTTATTGCATAAAAAGACAAATTAAGAAACAAAATGTTTAAAAGATTTGAAAGAAAAGTACTTACCAGGGGAAGGAACAAAAGGATGCCTCGTTGGTTGTAATGTGGGAATTAGAGGAGATGGGGTGGTGAAGGAGGAGGAGGAGCCTTCTATTTGGTGGTGGGTCGGATAATACATATATGGTGGACCTTGGATGCGCTGTGCACCTGCCGGGGTTGGAGAAAATGCTCCCCTACTTGGTTGCATGGAATATCCGTAAAAATATGGAGAGCCCATTGCTCCTGATGAAGAAGATGGTGCATATACTTGTGGGTAGTACTGTGCCTGATGATGATGTATTTGTGGGTTGTAAATTCCCTGTCGTCAAATTCCATTCATTACTATGTTTACATATATACATATATACATATATATATATTTAAGATTGTTAATTACTTTTACTTTTAAAAATGAGTTCATAGATATATACATATATATATATATATATTTAATTGGAAGCAACTCAATTATTTAAGCAATTAGAAATAGGGCAATATATTTTATAATGTGTGTGTGTGCATATAGTTAGCTGGTACACCTATATATAGGATGACAAAGTTTATAAGAAGTACTAACTTGGTGATAGGCATAATCAGCTGGATAGGTTGCATATCTGTAAACAAAAGAAAAATAAAACATTACCACTGTTAAGCAATTTAGACAGCATATACTCAAAGCTAATATATATATATATATATATATATATATATATATATATGTATGTATATGCATACGACATAGTTTTCAATCTGTGTTTTGCATTGGTATTAGCTAATTGTGTGAACGAAATTTGATGCCACCACATTCCAACAAGAAAAAAAAAAAGGTTCCCAAGCTATAAAAGAGGAATCTTCCAATTCTTTATATATATATTGTGTGTGGGTGTATTGGTTGGAAAATCTTTTAAAAGCCTGCAAAAAAGAAAACCTTTGCCAACTCTGGTGAAATAATGCACACATTCATGACCTGTAAAATGATTTTGAAGTACCAAAAAATATAAAAATAAAAGGATTGTACTGGCAAAACTAAGAGCCTCTGGGCATTGCCTTTCTCCAAATATTCAGTCAATAATATATATATATATATATATAAACAAATAATAAAAAGGAAATTTCATTTACCTTTTTTTTTTTCTTAGCCAATTAATGCATGCAGAAAAATTCAAAAAAATAAAGAACAGGCATAAGGATAATTTACATATGGTAGTTGTTGAGCAGACAAAAATATTTGTAAGTTAATTTCTTTACCTACAATTTCTATTCAACTGTTAATGTAAGGCTTTGTTTCCACTTTCAGACATTATTATTCTAAATTTATGTGTGCAATTTCATAGCATTGAAACAAACCAAATGATTTTAAGTGCATTTAGTATACTAATATACATATATATATATATATATATATGTGTGTGTGTGTGTGTGTGTGTGTGCAACTAATGACAACTCATGGCACTTATCAATTTATTTATTATCGATCTGCCATCACCAACTGCATTGAATAAAATCCAAAGATTATCCCTTTTCTTTAAAAATGAAAAAAAAACGACAATGTTGAGGAAAAACTTTATACCCCTGTCTGAAGACCTCTTTTTTCTTTTTTTTCTTTTTTTTTTTTTTTTTTGAGATGAGGTGGGGTGGGGTGGCAGTACTTTCACATGGACCATATTCCTATATATCAGTAATATGGTCTGGCAAGATTTGGCAGTCAATGGAGAAAAGAAACTTACCCATATGGTGGATAAATATAAGCAGCAGCTGGTGGTGGTGGTGGTGGCGGTGGGGGTGGCAATGGTACTCCACCACCATAAGATGATGGTGATGATGATGATGAATGAGCTACTGTTCCACTTCCTTGATATGGATTCCCTCCTTGTGTTCTCCCTTTTTTTTTTTTTTTTTTTTTTTTTACACAGAAAAAAAAAATACAAATTGAAAAAGGGTCGGTCCAAATCAAATAAATATTGATGATCTTACATAAATATATATATGTATTTATGTACCACGAGGAGGTGAAGGACGTGGGCGTCCCAAGGAGGCAATGTTACAATTTGCTCTTCTTCCATCTATCATTGGATTCGGGTTAGTACAAGCTCTCCTTGCTGATTCAGGATCACGAAATGTGACCTATACATACATAATTTTATATAATTAATTAATTAATTAATAAGGAAAACAAAGAAAAGAAAAGAAGGAACTTACAAAACCATATCCTTTAGACTTTCCGGTGTTCTTATCGGTGATGATGACAGCTTCAAGAATCTCACCGAACTGCTCAAAATATCTTCGCATCACATCAGTAGGTGTCTCCCAAGCTAACCCTCCAACGAATACTTTTGTATACGTCGTATCACCGAACGGTGATCGATAATGTTGATAAGCCGCCATTTGGCATTTATAAAAACAACCGATCAAATTCTAATTAATAAACAACTTCTCTTCATACACAGTTTATCTTATGATCATCACCTTATCCCATGCAAACACAAAACCCTTCTTTCCAATTCCTTCCTTCAAAGAGATTCAAGAAATCAAAAAAGAGGGTCTTTTTTTTTTTGTAACAAGAATTTGATGGGGTTTTGTGTTTGTATATATGATGAGTATCAATGTTTTTTTCCCAATTAAAAGCAGAAAGGCGAAGGCTTTGATGATGCTGGTGGTGGATGAGAGAGAAAGAGAAAGAAAGAAAAGGAAAATGAGTGATCCGACAGGTGCAAACTCTTATTTGCTGTATACATAAGAATTCAGAATGGGAAGAAGAAGAAAGGAAATTTGTGTGTGGGTTTTTAATTGTATATCCAAATGACAGCTGCGTTAAGTAAGAGGAGCACTTTTGACTCTGTCCTTCCCTGTCTCTCTGTATTAATATATATATATATATATATGCGCTTCTTTCCCACCAATCAATTTCTATATATGCTCTCTTCTCCTATCCATGTTTTTCAATTGGAGCAATAATGTTTAAGTTGCGATTAACAAGTTTTTTTGTTATAATATTTGTATATTTGAACAGTTATGATTAATTTCACATCTGTTCCACTCATAGAACCGGGGTCTACATCACAATCAAAGTGGACCCTTTGAAAAATATATTAGAAGGCAAAAATATATACTTTCGCATCAACTATATATATATATATATGTATGTATGTATGTATGTATTATTCCACGATCATTCATTAATTTTCTTGAAATTTTCATATATTTCCAACAATATGTTTTTATTGATCATTTGTGAAGCCAAAGGACTATTAATTTTGTACAATAGATAATATGCTTCTCTTTTTTTAGCTTATTGTCGGAATATGATGATTTTCAATAACATTTGTTAAACCCTTGAGTTATATATATATATATATATATATATATATATGCAGGAGTGAAGAAAGAAGGAAGAACCAACAAAACCGTTGTAGCAATGAACCTAATTTGACCATGGCAAAAAATTAAAAGCTGGCCTTTGCTTTTTACAGAACATATTATATATGTAGGAGTGTGATGGTGGCACGAAGGTCGAAAACAAGAATTGATTAGTATCCCAATTCCCAAATGACACACATACTTAATTAATTAAGTCATTAAACCTTAACCAAACACCAATATTCCCACATCACCCCACGTTCTTACTTCTTACACAGTTAACCACCAATCATGGAATGTTGCCGATCGAACCCAACTGTCCTAACATTTTACTAAAACTCTAATCAGATTATTACACAAACAGAAAACTTTTCTATACCTTCTAACTGCTCGCCTCTCATAAACTGAAAAGTTGGTTTAATTAATTAATTTAATTAATTAAACCATCACCATTATGTTCTCCACGTTCTCTCTCTCTCTCTCTCTCTCTAAATATTCTTATATGACTTTGGAGAATTCAATTCCTCTCCACAACTTCACAACACTGCTTTTTTTTTCTCTGGAACCGCACGTTTGTCATTTCATTCTTGTAAAGCTTGCCTTGTTTTTCTTCTTGTTGTTGTTCTTGTGGTTTTTTTATAAAAGAAATAAATGTAGCAGCTTTTTTATTTTGTTTGGTTTTTGAGGAAAACCTAGTAACGTGAGAATACCAAAAGGAATGGTTGTCTTAGATTTTGTGTCGTGTCACTAT
>CM049934.1:18991641-19101641 GCA_027405835.1 Asclepias syriaca
CCAATTTATCCTCTTTGGTCATATGCCCATTTTCTAATCTATATATTATTACCCAAACACATTTTGAATAAATATTATACAATATAACAAATTTATCATTGATTTTAAGCGTGAAATCAATAGGTTTGATGGAGTGGATAGTTTTACCTACTTTAGACTTGGGAAGCTTCAGCTCTTTCTTGACTTATTATTATGATCAATGATGATCAATGGTCACTAGGGAAATTGACTTACAAAACAGGTAACAACTAATCTGGAATTATTTAATATAGATTATTAAAATACTAATTTTCTTCAATTGATTTTTTAATTTATAAAATTCTACCGATCATATGTCACATAAAACTTGAATCCTTATATAACCAATAAAACCCTTGAATTCAGAATTTATGACAACATCATTTCTTCCAGGTTCCTTTCCTAGTCTACGTACCTTCCCCCCATACCTTGTACAGTTAACGTAAGACAACATACATGTAATATAATACAGTACTTTTGAGTAAACAAATCATTATCTATCTATCTATATATATATATACATACATATATATTGTACTTTCGAAGTATATATTGTGTGTGGAAGAATATATGCATGGATGATACAGAATCGATCATCGGAAAAAAAAGCTGCCTGCAAAGTGTAATACAGATGGGCACGAAACTTGTAAATAGATCCAATAATGCCTAACTGGTCTCCACCATACAATACATACATACATACATACATACATATATATATATTATATATATTATTATATATATATGTGTGTGTGTGTGTGTGTGTGTGTGGGCGGGCTCTGAAAGTACGTGGATAATTCTCCCCTTCCCCTCCAAATTAATGAAGTGGAGGTCTGATGAATGCAATGTGCCCATGAAAACGCGTTGACGCCATTTTGTTTTTTTGCTCTTTTTAACGATTCTCGCTGTGTATCATTTCATTCTTTGACATCTATTTTGTAACTATACATTCCTTCTTCCTTTGAGGTTTCACATTGACATAATTATGTTTCCATGTTAATATATATAATATATATATATTGCATGTTAGGTTTGTTATTAATAATTTTAATTTATTGTATTTTTATAATATTTTAATTTAACATAATAAAAAATACAACGTAAATAAAATTAAAAATTAAATTATACGTGTACAGACTAAATAAATTAAAATAATAATTTCAAAAGAAAAATCAAGTATAAATATATGTTTGGGATCGGGTTGGATCCATCTAGCTACAAGCATACTCAATACCCCCAATAAAAAGATTACAAGTTTTGAAGTCCACCATTGTAAACATTATGATTAGTTATTAAAGTGATGTCAAAAGTTGAATGATTAGGGTTACCATTAAGAGTTATATATATACATATAGTAAAATTAACTTGTTAATGTTAAATATGAAATTGAATAAGGCTTGAATATATATATAATAATAATAATCCCTTAAAAATAAATATTGAAAAGAGAAAAGAAGATAAAGATGGATTCGGGAACCTTTAATTAGAACACAACTTTATAAAGAAACCAACCTTTTGAGTTGTTATGACTTTTATGTATTGAAGCCAAAAAATATTATAAATAGACGGAGGACCACCACACCGACGGTCGTCTCTCCACCGGAAATAACGGTGGAGGATCTTCACTATTTAATTACTGTATATAAATGATACCAAAATTTAATTAATTACAATATTTACATGTATGGATACAATTTAATTGCCTCGATTTCCTTTTGGTATTAATCATGTAATTTAGGTCAAATGTTTATGCGATTCACAATATATATATATAAATATAGGTAATGGAATGGAAACTAATGTGAATTGAATTATATTTTTGACTAAATCGATAAGAAACCCTCCATTTTTAGGGTTTATTAAGTCAATATTCCATTATAAATAATTAATCTAGGTACCATTTGCTAGATTTGATGGGAGTTTATAAAATTGATTTATTTAGAGAGTCAATACCTAATCTAGCCAAGATCCACTTGGGAGTTAATGTTTTGATCCCTCCGTCTTTCTCTCTCTCTCTCTGCTTGATTATATATATGGGTGATTTCCAATATGTACAACTTGCATTAAGTAAGATAATTAATTTCCAGGAAAACAGCATTTTGATCTGCATGGAAATATGGGTATATATATATATATATATATATATATGTGTGTGTGTGTGAAAGGAGAAGTATTTCTAGGATCTCGTCCATTACTAGAAACAATGTGCAGAGTGGAGAACAAGAAAATACATATTGGAGTAGTTATTTTTCCGCAAAATCATGAATAATATAGTTTTAGAATAAAGATTATATTAGTCTTAGAAATTCTCTACAAATCAAAAAATTAAAAATAAAAATAAAAACTAACTGTAATTTATTGAAATTAAAAATATTTTACTCCTTATATCTAGAATTCATTACTTTTCAAGATCATAAAACTATTAACTAAATTACGTCAAAATATAAAATAATATATATATATATATAGAACAAGAAGGGTTAAAAGTATTGTGCATGAAAATTCAAAATAAAATAATTTTAAAAAAATAAAAAAATCAGACATAGGAGACAAGAAATCACAATCAAAATTATCCAAATAATTAAAAATTTGAGAGAAATTCACCATTAACTTTTAAAATAAATTCAAATCCTTAAACTTTGCTAGACATCATATGCATAAACAAAGTCGAATAAATTTTGTTTGTCTTTAAAACTACAATCAATTGAAGTGACCGAGTGCTTAATTACGTACGTAATTGAAAAGGACCAAGGAAATGGCACTTAAACAATATTTTTTAAAAGCATTTTCAGTATTTTACGTTTAAACACAAAATCTATTCAATTAATTATATATATATATATATAGATGGAGAGATTGATCGTATTTTAATAAATTAATTCAAATTTATATGTTTTTTTATTTTCTTTAAAAAAATTAAATTAAACGAGTGTTTATATATATATTTATATATAATTGTGTCTGCCGGTTTATAAGAAGAAAAAGGAAAAGAGAAATAATAAGAAAGAAGAAATGAAGGCAATAATTAGGTGCGCCGCATCCTTTGGTAAATTGTTACACTAGAGGGCAGACACGTCATCTGCGGGTTTACCCACACCGACACGGAAAGCTGAGTGAAGTGGACCCACGTGTCCACAAGCTTTCCAAAGAAAATCTGCTCCCCAAATAAAATTTAATAAATAAATTAAGAGTCGCAATCTGCATGTGCCGCCTCTCTCTCTTACATCAAAAGTGTAATCATTCTCGGAATTTTTTTAATTTTCTTATTTAATACACTCTCTCCCTTTTATTTTTATGTATTTAATATTTCATAAAAATTATTTAAAAAATATAATTAAATTAATAAAATTTTTACTTATAATTTTAAAATATTATTAGTTTATAATTATAAATTTTTCTTTTATGTATTCATTATCAAAAAAAAAAAATTGAAAGAAAGAAAAAAGGAAAAAAATTGAAGATGAAGCCTTTAATAATGTTTACCTAAAGGGGAAAGCTGATAGAATGATTGACGCGAATTAATTCTGGTCGAAACCCTGTCCGTTTTATTGTCCCTTTTTAATCATTAAAATCGCAATTAGCGTCTCTCCAACTTATATATAATATTTTTATTGTAAAAATTTAAATAAATTAATTTAAACTCTATAAAAATATATATTAATTTTTTAAAAAATTAATTATTGGTTGAGACAAATGAAAATTAAGAAGCAAGATTGATGATGGCCGAAAGGAGAGGACAAACAATATCACATTCTGAAAAAATGTACAGGTTATTTTTTCTCATTTTCATTTTTATTTACCACTAGTTTTTGTAACTTACAGGTAAATATAATATATATTAATTTATTAATGGTTGTGGCGGCCGGAGAGGTGGCGGATGGTGGTGGAGCCTCTCTCGACATTTGAGCTCAGGCACTTGTCATCCCCACCGTCAACGTGTATATATAAATAAATATATAATATATTCCAGTTTCTGTAGAAAATATCCAATGAAGCAGACGAATTTGTTATTTTGAAGTTCGAGATTTTCATTAACTTAATAGTAGTACTTATATATATATATTTTATTAAAATTATTAATTTAATAAAGTGGAAGAACTGTAGAAGAAGCTGGTAATTCCATCCACACTACCGACATATACATACGATACTGATATACTTTCACCTACATCTACTCTCAACTCAAATTTATTTTATGAATTAAATCTTATTATATATTTAAAAAAAAAAAAAAAAAAGTATTTTTTATTTATTTATTTTTAAATGAGTTATTATCGTATCCCTTAATGAAATGGTGTACCATTTTTTCTATAATATATAAAACACGCAATATTTACTTTTGTTATTATTGCTAGTAAGGTCATTTTTTTATATTAGAAAAATATAATAAATATAATTTTTTAGATTAAAAAATATTTTTCAACTTTTTGAATACAGTAAATTTCAATGGATTTAATTTTATCCATCCATTTTGCCTCCTTTATAAAATTTAATATAATATATATATATATATTTTTTTTTACTCTGTCACGGCAATTTCGGCACAAGTTGCTGTAGACTTGAAATTGATAATTCAAAGAAAAAGGAAACAAAAAAAAAAAAAAATTAATGTCATTTTCATAGTCCACAGTATCTTCTATCATGTTCTCACACAGATCTACACGGTGTTCAAATAAAAAATGAATTATTAGTAAAACAAAATTTGATCCAATCCAACAGGTTTAAACCTTCTCACATGGGAGATTTATGCAATTAATTCTGGGCTATGAGAATTGACAAAGAAGTTCTTGAAATATGAACATTTGTATTTAATTGCTGTGATTAATTCTTCTGTCTCTATAAATATGGGTCTAATTGACATAATTTACTGCCTAAATCTACTGTTTTCGTGGATACTTCAACAAAAAAAGGACAGCAGCTTAATGATTTAATTATGTGACTGTAATAATACTAAAATACAAAAATAATAATAATAATCTTAACACGCTTTTAATCATGTCTGTATCTGTACATATAATGTAATGTATGTATATATTATCATCATAGATGGCTATGGTGGTGGTTTTTTATTTTTATTTTTTTTAAATACTTATAATAATAGTCTTTCACGTCCTTGGTCACGAGCTAGCTATGTTGTTTGTGTGACTCGTGATTGGATCCATTTCTAGACACAGTGTTGTTGTCTTTCTTTCCTTCCTTCTCTCTCTATTTCTTGAAACTTCCTTTTTCTCTCTCTCTAGAATTCCTTTCCTTACCCCGCGTTAGCTGAAACTTTCTGTTCTTTGCAGTCCACTGGGAGTGGGAGGGACAAATAGATAGGAACATTAACCACTGCGAGAGTGCGCTCTTGGGGAGGGAGTGGAAGGGAAAGGAAAGGAAAAAAAAAAAAAAAAAACAGAGGGGGTTAATGGAATGGAGGTGGCGAGTGTGAGGTAAGAAAAAGGTTTAAAGGGAAACCTGGGATTGCGGCAATTTGAGAATCAAGAAAAGGAAGGGAGGGAAAAAAAAGGAGAAAAGAGGTGGAAATTTAGGTGTTTTGCTCACTTGTGCCAACTACTAAATTTATTCATTTGGTGTTCTTTCATACGCTAAGGTACTTAAAACACTCTTACTTCTACTGCAACTAATTCTGATACTCTTTTGGGACGTGGGTTTTCATTTTGCGTCAAAAAGATGAGTTTTTTCTTGAAAATAGAAGAAAGTATTAGCTAATGATTTGATAGGTAGAAATTGGTCTGAGGTATAGTTTCTGGGTTGTGTTTTAAAACCGTTTTCCGTGGGAAGCTTAATTTCATTATATCTTAATCTACTACTGCTCTTGCTTGCTGGGTTAGCAAGATCTAATTTTTTAGCAGGAAAATTTATGTTCAAAGATATTGTATTTCTGTAGTTAACGTTTTAATTGTACTCTGCTATTGATTATTGCTGTAAATTATAATAGTTTTCTGTTAGTGGATCTAATATGAAAATTGGGGGAAAATAGATCTTCTCCTGCCTGCTGCTATTGTTTTCTTATCTTGTCTAATGATGACTTTTAATAGTAAGAGTGTTTTCTTGGGAATCTTTTCAGGATTAAAGATGAGGCCGCTCCATCGTGGTGTATGTAGTGGGGGGCGGCTTTCAGGAAACAGCCATGATTTGTGGAATGATTCTCAAATGAAAGATAAAATAGATAAGGAAGATATTGAAAGGAAAAGTTCATCTCCTGATCAAACTTATTTATCCATTAGGTTCCCTTTCCGATTTCTTTTTTCAGATAATTCACCTTCTAAAAATGGCCTTATTGAGAATGGTTTCTCTGATCCTTTTGGTCCTGGGACGTTAAGAAATCGTCATAAGTTTACTTTGCTTTTACTCAAGTTCTAGTATTATTGCAATACTTGCTCTTACTGGATCCTTTTGGTGGACAATCTCAATAGCATCCTCGTCGAGAGGTCAAGTATACCATGGATATAGGCGCCTTCAGGAGCAACTAGTGTCAGACTTGGTGGACATTGGAAAACTCTCTCTTGGTTCAACAAAATTGAAAGAATTGGATTATTGTTCCCCTGAGTCTGAAAATTTTGTTCCATGCTTCAATGTTTCAGACAATCTTGCCTTGGGTTTTAAAGATGGCCAAAAATATAATCGCCATTGTGGACCAAATTCTAGGCAAAGTTGCTTGGTTCCTCCACCTACGAACTACAAAATTCCTCTAAGGTGGGCTTGGGGAAGAGATCTTATCTGGGTGGCAAACATTAACATAACTGCGCAGGAAGTACGATCATCTGGGAGTTTGACTAAAAGGTGTCTTGAAAATTCTTTCTTTGATGATTGCTTATGTTTATGCTTGTTCTTAACTAGTTTCTTAATCATTTGATTTGATTTGAATTTGTTATCTCCCATTACGTAGGATGATGATGTATGATGAAGATCAAATTTCCTTCCGTTCTGCATCTCCAGGCTATGATGATATAGAAGACTACTCACATCAAATAGCAGAAATGATTGGGCTTAGGAATGAGTCCAACTTTATTCAAGCCGGAGTAAGTAAATTGTTCCTTGCTAAATGAGCTTTCTTGCCTTAGAGAAGCATTCGCTTCGTGACAAATTGCGATTGTTGATGTGATAGTTTGTACTGAATCTTTGATGCAATTTCTATTTCTTAGGAGTGTGCATTTTGTTCCTATTTTATAACTTCTGAGAGTAAATTTTCAAACTAGAATTTGCCTGCTTCTTAGACTTAATCTCTTTCTATCCTGAACTACAGCTTCCAACTCGGTGGAGTTTAGCATTTTCTTCTACTATCTTGGAAATTCAGAGTCTAATTTCATGATATCTCAATTCATTTTTCAGGTTCGAACTATACTAGATATAGGTTGTGGTTATGGAAACCTCGGGGCACATCTCTTTTCAAACCAGTTACTGACCATGTGCATTGCAAATTATGAGGCTTCTGGCAGTCAAGTACAATTAACTCTGGAAAGAGGTCTTCCTGCAATGATTGGTTCTTTTACTTCGCAGCAGTTGCCATATCCATCTCTTTCCTTTGATATGATACATTGTGCTGGTTGTGGTGTTGACTGGGATCAGAAAGGTATTGTTTCTTTGCCCCAACTCTTCCACCCCCACCCACAGAGGTTGTTATTAAGATTATTCCATCCATATTTAGTTCTTCGGTTTGACTCTCTGTTGAACATAAGTTATCATGTGATGCAGATGGAACTCTTTTGATTGAAGTTGATAGAGTATTGAGACCTGGTGGATACTTTGTCTGGACTTCACAACTCACGAGTTCTCAACAATTCCTTCGTAAGAAAGAGAATAAAAAAGAATGGGACTTTGTTCATAGTTTTGGAGAAAAGCTATGTTGGGAGATGTTGTCACAACAAGATGTTACTGTTGTCTGGAAAAAGACTAGTAAGAGAAAGTGTTATTCTGGAAGGTAAGGCACTATTATGATTTTTATGCAATCTCTTGCCCACAAAAATCTTCTCCTGTTTCTTTTCACTTACAAGATAACCAACCATTTGTTTGCCGTGGACAGGAAATCTGGTTCTAGTCCTCCACTTTGTGGCAAGAGCCAAGATCTTGAATCTCCATATTATAGGCCACTTCAAGGATGTATAGGAGGAACTCAGAGCCAAAGATGGATTCCCATAGAAGAAAAGACAAAATGGCCAGCACGGGCAAGATTAAGCTCGAAGGAGCTTGCAGTTCATGGTAATAATCTTTATATTAAGATAGATGGTTTTCTTTAATCGAATTTCCTTGTTTGTCATGGAAATGACTTTTTACGTGGCAGGTCTCAATTCGGATGATCTTGCTGAGGATACTGTAAGCTGGAATGCAGCAGTCCGTAACTATTGGTCTCTACTCTCACCTATTATATTTTCCGATCACCCAAAAAGACCCGGTGAAGAAGATCCCTCTCCACCTTATAACATGGTCAGAAATGTGCTAGATATGAATTCCCACTTTGGCGGATTTAATGCAGCATTATTGGAAGCTGGGAAATCTGTTTGGGTTATGAATGTGATTCCCACAAGTGCTAACAACTACCTTCCCTTGATTCTGGATAGAGGACTTGTTGGTGTTTTACATGACTGGTAAGTTTCACTTTACATATCTCTTGTCTTTATTAATTTGTTTGTACTGAAATATCTTGTCGAAGATTAGCTATCTTGCTTCTTCCCTAAGTCCTCGTGGTACTTACTCTTTTTTCTTTACACAAGGTGTGAAGCATTTCCGACATATCCAAGAACTTATGACCTTGTGCATGGTGAAGGACTTCTTACACTTGAATTTGGAGAGAAACAACGTTGTGAGATGCTAGATATATTTGCAGAAATTGACCGTGTACTTCGTCCAGAGGTAGATATATATCTCACTTTCTTACTAAATAGATATATTACTTGGGGAATATATTATATCATCATCCTAGATGGGGTTGGTAAAGCTTATTTACATGAATCTTGTCTGAAATTATGAGATCAATTTGAACTATAAAGCACGAGTACTACATCAGCATTCATACAATTATTTCAAATTTTCCCGAGAGTTTGCTGATGTAGAGAAACAACAAATGCAGGGTTGGGTTATACTACGAGATTCTGCTCCACTCATAGATATGGCAAGAGCTTTGACAGGACGATTGAAATGGGATGCACGAGTAGTAGAGATCGAGAACAACAGTGATGAAGTTCTACTGATCTGTCAGAAACCTTCTGTAAAAAGGCAAGCAATCTGATTTCTTGATTTTCAGGAAGCTGAAGCTTGCAGAGTTAAACAAGATTCAAACATATCATTTAGAAAAAGAAAAGAAAATCCGGATATAAAGAAAGAAACATCATAAAGTTAGTTCCACAAACATTGAGTGGAAATGAAAAGTTTTGAACAGCAGCAAGACAAGAGAAGACAAGACATAACTGCAGAACACAGGAAACAAAATCCTCGTATTCTGCATAGGATGAACAAAAAAAAACCAAAGAAAAAAAAAAAAAAAAAGACCACATAAATTCTTATGGAGCCGCAAGGTAATCCTTAGGATCATGTAATTACAAAAAGTGAGGCAATCCTCATTGAGAGAGAAAAAAGTATAGGATTTATTATACCTAAGTATTTTGTTTGTGATGTCTCTTTTTAGCCATACAACCACCACCACATCATAAGTTAAAAATTGTGAAGATATTTCAGAATAATCCAAAGGAATTCTTTCTTTCTTTCTTTCTTTGTTTTTTGTTGTTCTTGTGTTTTTTTTTGTAATGTATGTATAGCAGCAGCAAGGTCAGCAACAAGTTGAGCCAGGAACATTTCCACTCTATTTCATTCTTTCATTTGCTTTGTATTATGTCTACTGTTGCTATTATTTTAAAATCTTGATAATTATTCTTTGGTTTACTAGACTTCTTGTTCTTGAATTTGTGCTCAGAGCAGAAAGATAATTGACTTTGAGAACATTGAGATAAAACAGAATATATATATATATATATACACCTTGTTTGAATTACATGGATCAAAGTGAATAATCTTAGGTTGTACACTTGAACCTTTAAGGTTGGAACTTGTCTCCTGAAAAGCTTGTCTGATATTTAAATGGAGATACTCTCAAGTTTAACTTTTAATGGAAAAAGGATTTCATCATCTGCGTTTACTTTTTATATAAATAAAGATAGAATAATTGGCGAGTTTGGTCCCAAATAAATTTAGCTTTAGCAAATTTTAGTTTCAAAATATTTTTTTAACTTTTAAAATCTAAAATCTTTTTTTTAGAAAATAATAAAATCTTTTTTTACAGATTGTGTTAAAAATCGTAAAAATTTAACGGTTATTTGTTTTTAATTAATTAAATATAAAGATAAAAAAGTTATTATATGTGAAAATAAAAAAAAATTTAAACAAGGAATAAAAATGTCCCCACATTTAAAATTTAAAAAATGAAAAATCTATAGAGAATATTAAAATCTTTCGTTAATCTTTTTCTTTGCTGCAAAATTTTTATCTTTTTTTAATGAAAGAAAAAAGAAAAAAATAAAGAAGAATAAGAACGTATTTGTAGAAAAAGTAATTCTAATATGAATGTGAGTTTAAATTCTGATTCATTATCTTCTTACCCATAGACTCAAGCTCTTGTGATATGTTCATCAAAGGAAGATATCGACTCTTCATCAAAATTGATGATACCGGACACCACCCATCCAATAATTGTGTACTCAAGATATCAAAAAATTTACTTATTTTAAATAATGTTATATAACATATTAAAATATTACATTCTAAGTGAATATAAGAAATCCACAATTAGTCATCATCAATTATAGAGAAACCTATAATCCTTTTTTTCTACAAGAGCTTCCAAGGCTATCAAAAACATGAATATTTGTAAATTGTAGATCTGAACAAAGATAATTTGATATTGGGAATACCTTCCTCTACCGTGGTTATAAGGTTTACCACATGTAACTCCACCTTGTGATAAAATCACCAACAATATACACCTTTTTTTTTTTGTCAAATGCATGTAAATCATTTAACGTTCTCTTAAATTTGCTGATATCGGAACTAGAGTTAGATGTGAGGAAACATGCACAAAAACAAACACTTCTCCCTCTTCTCTCAGAAGTTCTTTCCACTCTTTCATTTATCGGCCTAAGCTGGCCAAATAAAGGGACTAGTGTACATGTGAATAATTTTTTGTTGTGTCTTGTGGAGTGACATAAGTTTGTATTGAAAATATTATCCTATTATTTGACTGTGATCATGTTTTCTGTAGATTTTATTGGATAAAGATTCATTATATTGCTCTTTTTTATTACAACTTATTCTTTTTACTAGCTAAAGATTCATTATGTTGCTCTTTTTTATTACATCTTATTCTTTTTACAAGAACTTTGATGCTTATCAATTGGAATATTTTTGTTGGGAGAAAAACTTTCATTATTAAAAAAAATATTGATGCTCTTGATAGTTGCTGAAAATTTATATTATTCCCTGATATTACAAAAATTATTTTGGATAATATTTTATACAATTTAAAACAAAAGGTAAATGTATTCTCTAGAGAAATGTTCTAGTCAAAAATAATGATTGGACTCTCGGAACAATTTTAGATTTCATACAAACTGAAATTCAAGATAACCACAAGTTCAAAAGTTGAATTGATAACTGAATTAACTTCCTACTAAAAAAAGATTTGCTTCCTAAAAATTCAAGATAAAACCACCATAAGAATACATATCATATATTGATTTCATCTACAAGTTTCTAGAGAGGGGAAAAAAAACTCCAGCAGCATGGCAAGACTACCCCCAACAACCACCATCAATGTTTTCCTATGTGTTGGATGTCGAGTAACAAATGTGCACACAAGCAGCTCAACGATGGTCAATGTTGCATTAATAATTGTGTTTAAGCCTGCAAATAGAATCAATAGACTTATATCAATAAAATATTACAACACAAATACTAAATCACCAATTCCTCCTCATTATAGTCTTATATGTAAAATTCAGCATTAAAAGCATTTATTTTATTTTTTATTTTTATGCAGTGATTCACCAATAGCATGAACACCCAAACTAGATCACTAATTTTTGCTCCCACTTGAATTCGTTTATTGTCGTTTAGAACAGCTTTGATTTGTCAAATGAGTTTTAATGATTGAAGATTCACCGAGTATTTCAATATCACCACTGTCCTCTTTATCTTGAAACAAAGTAACTTTATTTCTTTCCATTGATTAAACTTTGAATTTCCTAAATCCCTTTTTCTCATTTTTTTTCTTTCTATAAAGATCTCTTCTTCAATTTTTTTTCTTTTTTCTTTCTTCAAAGATGTTAGAAAAAGATAAAAATCTTGTGTCAGAGAAGAAGAAGAATATTAGCCGGAGAAAAAGAAGATTGACGACTGACTTTTGATATTCTCACTATTTTGATAGATTTTTTATTTTTAAAATTTTAAATATGAGGACATTTTCAAAATAAAAAAAATATGAGGACATTTTTAATATTTTATTATTATTATTATTTTCTTTCTTTATTTTCACATGTAATGAGTTTTTTATCCTTGTCTTTCATTCACTAAAGATAAACAACCGTTAAATTTTTAGAGATTTTGACAGAATCCGTAAAAAAGAACCTTATTATTCTCTACAAAAAAAATTTGGGACCTTAAAAGTTAAAAAAAAAATATTTTGGGACTAAGATTGCCAAAGCTAAATTTGTTTGGAACCAAACTCACCAATTATTCATAAAGATAAAATAAATCAAGGTATGTATGTAAATTCTAAACAACTTAACTAGTAAAAAATCAAGCTTTTTTTTCTTCAAAACCTTTGTGCAAAATGCTGTATAGCTATAAAAAGTTTGATGTTTGATATTTCTAACTATAATTTTATATGGACATTTTTATCACTAACCGACCTTAGCTCAGTTGGTAGAGAGGAGGATTGTAGTGATTTTACAAATATCCTTAGGTCATTGGTTCAAATCCTATTGGCTGGAATTTTATTTTTTAAAGCTTTTTTGTTCTGTCTTTCCTAAATTAACTTCCGACGACGAACATCTTCTGTATATGTTGACATCAACATTTTGTAGTCTTTTTATTAATATCTGATGTTAGCTCAGTTGTACATGCTGACATCAGTATTGTGCAGTTTTTTTATCAATATCCAACCTTAGCTTAGTTGGTAGAGCGGAGGACTGTATCTGGTTTTACAGATATCCTTAGGTCACTGGTTCGAATCCGATAGGTCGGAATTTTATTTTTTTAAGCTTGTTCTGTCTTTCCTAAATTAACTTTCGTCGTCTCCCTGACGATAAACGCCTTTCAGTACATGCTGACATCAGCATTTTGTAGTTTTTTTTATTAATATCCGACCTTAGTTCAGTTGATAGAGCGGGGGACGACCTTAGCTCAATTGATAGAGCGGAGGACTGTAGTGGTTTCACAGATATCCTTAGGTCACTACTTTGATTCTGATAGGTTGAAATTTTAATTTTTTTAAGCTTTTTCTGTTATGTCTTTCCTAAATTAACTTTCGTCGTCTCCCTCTGACGATAAACGCCTTTCAGTACATGCTGGCATCAGCATTTTGTAGTTTTTTTATCAATATCCGACCTTAGCTCAGTTGATAGAGCGGAGGACTGTAGTGGTTTCACAGATATCCTTAGGTCACTACTTTGATTCTGATAGGTTGGAATTTTATTTTTTTTAAGCTTTTTATGTTCTGCCTTTCCTAAATTAACTTCCGCCGTCTTCCTCCAACGATGTACGCGTTTCAGTACATGCTGACATTAGTATTTTGTAGTATTTTTATTAATATCCGACCTTAGCTTAGTTGGTAGAGCAATGGTTGTAGTGGTTTCACAGATATCCTTAGGTCACAATGGTTTGAATCCAGTAGGTTGGAATTTTATATTTTTTTAAGCTTTTTCTATTCCGCCTTTCCTAAATTAACTTCCGACGATAAACGCCTTTCAGTACATGCTGACATCAGCATTCTACAGTTTTTTATCAATATTTGACCTTAGCTCAGTTGGTAGAGTGGATGATTGTAGTGGTTTTCATAGATATCCTTATGTCACGTTCTGCCTTTCCAAAATTAACTTCCGTCGTCTTCCTCCGACGACGAACTCCTTTCTGTACGTGCTGACATCAGCATTTTGTAGTATTTTTATTAATTTCCGACCTTAGCTCAGTTGGTAGAACAATGGTTATAGTGATTTCACAGATATCCTTAGGTCACATTGGTTTGAATCCAATAGGTTGGAATTTTATTTCATTTTTTTAAAGTTTTTTCTGTTCTGCCTTCCCTAAATTAACTTCCGTCGTCTTCCTCCGACGGCGAACGCTTTTCTATACATGCTGACATTAGCATTTTGCAACTTTTTTATTAATATCCGACCATAGCTTAGTTGGTAGAGCGGATGTATTCTGCCTTTCTTAAATCTTAAATTAACTTTCACCCACAATAAAGGTCTTTAGCACATGCTGACATCAGCATTTTACAGTGTTTTTATTAATATACGACCTTAGCTTAGTTGGTACAGCAGATGACTGTAGTGATTTCACAAATATTCTTAGGTCACTGGTTTGAATCCCTTAGGTTGGAATTTTAATTTTTGTTTAAAGATTTTTAGTTTAAAAAAAAAAAAAAACAGAAAATATTGGTCAATGCGAAACTAAACAGTTCTGCTGTTCCTAAATTAACTTCCGCCGGCCTCCCTCCAACTACGAACGCCGTTTTTCCTCTTCAGTTCCGATCGACCATATAACCTGTACATTCTGAGATGACCATTTTGCAGTTTCTTTTTACTGCCATTAGAAGAACCTCACCTTCAAAATTCCTACTCTATCAGCCCCATTTAAACCCCTACCATAAACCCCAAAGCTTCTCACTTTTCACTTCCCACTTTTCCACTTCGTTTCTGATCACAAAAATCCCCAAAAAGTTCAAGAAGAAGCGGAAGAAGAAAGAAAGCCCTCGCACCAAACTTGTCCAACCGGAATCAAACCTTATTGCGCACTTCGAGAACCTTCGCCGTCGTGATGCTCATTTCAGATTCTTGACCAGAACAAAGGAGTACCTGTTCAAGCAGCGGGAGAGAGTCTTACCTCTTGATGATGCTGGAAAGCTCTACCAAAAACTGGGATTTCCCCGGGGGCGCAAAGTCTTGAAGTACATACAACAGCACCCTTTACTTTTTGAAGTTTATAGGCATACAGATAATAAAATGTGGTTGGGGTTTACTGATTTCATGGATGAATTATTGCTTGAAGAGGGTAAGATTATGGATCAAATGGAAATGGATAGAGTGAATGTTGTTAGGAAATTATTAATGATGTCTGCTAATAAGAGGATTCCACTTAGCAAGATTTATCATAATAGACTTTTGTTTGGTATACCAGAAGATTTTAGAGACAGAATTGTAAAGTACCCACAGTATTTTAAGGTTGTTGTAGAGGAGGATGGGAAAAGAATTATTGAGCTTGTGAATTGGGATCCCTCATTAGCAGTCAGTGCACTGGAGAGGGAATATTTGATTGATGAGGATAAGGTGAAGAGGGCGTTTAAGTTTCCAGTGAAACATGGGAAGGCATTGGAATTGGATGTGGACGATGAGAGGAAGCTGAACATGCTGAATACTTTGCCATTGGTGTCACCTTATTCAGATGGGAGTAAGTTGGATTTATGGACTTTGGAATCTGAGAAATATCGGGTTGGTGTAATTCATGAGTTCTTGAGTTTGACACTGGAGAAGAGGGCTTATATTCATAACATTGTAGAGTTCAAAGAGGAGCTTAGTCTCACTAAACATACATATCAGACGCTTTTGAAACAGCCTCGGACATTTTATTTGGCTGGTACTGAGATGAATTGGTGTGTATTTTTGAAGGATGGTTATGGGGAAGATGGAGTTTTGATCAATAAGGATCCACAGTTAATGTTCAATGAGAAGTTGTACAAATATGCAAACAAGCAAGAACGAGAATCAGAAAACTATGTATTTCAGAAATGAAGTTTGGAACAAGCTTTCACAATTAATCTTCTGGACTGGAAGTCTTTTGTATCACAAAGTTGGGATAGATGACAGAAGTGCAACTTTTGCAGCAAAAATTTTGTTGTTTGGAAAGTTGGGATAGATGACAAGGAGATTGTGCATTTTATGCGAAGAATCTCTGTTGGAGTTGTAACACTTCTTGTTCTAAGTTTATCAAAACTTATATATTTATGCAGGAATTGAAGCATATTTATTTGCACTATTGATGAAAAGCTAAATACAAAATTTCTACTTCCTCTTCAACAATCCATGCCTTGATCTTCAGTAATTACTGAACCAATCTGAGTTTATGAGGTAAGCCGCACCTAAGTATATTCATATCTTCTCATTTTGTCATACTTATTTTCCATATTTACCTTCCAAATAACTCTGTATAGTTAAGGTTGGCCTGACTAAATTGATGTCAAAATTCTAACTACCATGTTTAGGAATATCTTTGTTCTGTGTAATTTAGGAATATGATCAATGCATGTGCATGTTCTATGTGGATATATCTTTGATAGTAAGGCAAAAAGAAAAGGGCTAATATGCTATACAGAGATAACCAGTATTAAACAAAAGGGCTTTTCATGTAAAGCAAGTTTGTTAGTGATTATAAAGTAAGCACTCCCCTCTATGTTGTTTGTTTTAACAAATTGAATGTTTTCTACTTCCAACAATGAAAAGGCAATCACTTACAAAAGTTTTCTGATCAGATTAGATAGATAGATAGAAGATCATGCATTATAATTCATAAGTATCTAGAAATTATAATGAAGGAGATCCATTTCCCATTACTTTGTTGCTAGATCTGAGCTGGGATCTTCATTGGTAATCTTTGTCTGCCAACAAAGTCCCATCATACTCGACTGACCTAAATACAGATTGGTTGAAATTTTCCACTAAAAATGTCAGATGCATGCAACCCACTGATATGGACATTTTAAAATGGAGAAGGTACACCAACCATCCTTTTTTAAGCCCTTCTTATTGGAGGGGTAAATAAAAGAGGATAGAACTTCCATTATATGTTATTTATCAGAAAGTCCTTTTAGTTCTAGAAGCTACATTATATTTGATTATTGCAGTGTGCGAATGCTTGGAAAGATTTCAAGATACAAGTGCCATAGTTTTGTTGTTTATTACTCGACTTTGAGGATTCATTCGTGGCTTTCTAGATGCTTTATTTCACCTTCAATCTGAAAACATCTTCCTCTTTTTCATGCTTTCTACTGTTTCTAATTAAGTTCTTTAAATCATCTCTTGTGCTCCCACAAAGTAGCTACTGGCACAGAATCTTTAGTAATATTCTTTAGTTAGCCACTGACCTAACTATATGTTTGGCTGATGAATTCCACTCAGATATCAAATATGTCCTTTATGAGCAGCAGGGATGGACATCTTAATCCGTAACAAGAAGGTACACTGATTGTCGGGTTGACACTTTTCTTTGGAGGAGAAAAAATTCATATAAGAAAGACAGAACCAGGCATTGTTATTTTATCATAAAGTTCTTGAAAAGGATTTCAAAAATATCACATTATCTTCTGTATTTTGCTTTCGTTAGTGCTTTGGAAAGATTTCTAGTGGAAAAGACCAGATTTTGCTGTTTTATTCATTAGTGGCTTTGGTCTTTTAATTGTCCAGTGCACTATGAAAGTGGATAAGGCATTCATTGGTTTCACTTCCAACAGACAAGCTTTCCCGCTGTAATAAAACATGTTCTTGAATGATCCCATTATCACTTCTAAATGATACATTTTCTATTTTTGGCAGTTTCTTTTTGTCATTATCCTTTGCTTTATTTCCATCAGTCCTTCATGCATTTCTAAATTGGGAAATATGCAAAGAAATAGGATCCCTAGTAACAAAAGATTTGAACACTAAATTGAACTCAAATCTGGATTTAAATTCATACAGTTTCAAGAGGTACAGAAACATATAATTTTCCATTATACACTCCATGTGCCATGATCAGAAATTTGTTCAATATTTGAACTTCCTACTTCATTGTGCACACAGAGTCTCATTCTTGGAAACTTATTACAGAAAACAGGACAAACAAGGAAAATAATGTTCATTTTACAATACACACAAAACAGATACGTGATAGAGTTTAAAATGCAAGATTGGATGGCTTCTCCTTCAGAGAAGAATGATGATGAGATCGAGTTCTGGATTTATGTCTGATTCTATGATGAGAAACACTACCATTGCTCCTATGCACAGTAGAAGATGACGAGGATGAAAGCCCTTGGCTGGATTTCCTCACTGTTTTTCTTCGAGTGTTCCAGCTGTTGTTGCCAAGTGCAGCTTTAGCAATGGCCTCACTGCGTACTTCTCGTGCCTTCTGTGGATTAATTGGCTGCTTGTTCAGAAACGCTAGCTTTGGAAGAAGACTGCAAACAGTCTTCCTCAATTGCTCGTCATGAAATTGCTCTGTATCGGATTTCCTATTAGATTCAAAGCCTGCAGAGAATTGTAGTTTGCAACAAGCTGTCCTAGAGCTTTAGTCGTAGTTATCTTGTTGAAACTCAAGTCTAAAATGGTCAGCTTTAGAAGTCTGTGTAAACCTTCTGCATCACTTATCTTGTTCCCAGCCAGATAAAGCTCCTTGATAAGCGTACAATTCGACAACCCTGAATGATTATACATTATTACAAGCAGAGTTATAAATATAAATATAGTGTATCACCAAAACTTTTTCTGTTTTTTTTCATTAATATGTTTACTAACCTTGTCCAATTCTTGATATCCTGTTGTAACTGAGATCAAGAACACGCAAACGAGTTAATTCCCTGAGACCTTCAATTGCGGTGATCTTGTTTCTTGATAAGTTGAGAGTGTGGAGACCCTTTGGCAGTGATCCTGGAGATACATGAACTGCAAAACAATTGGGAAAAAAAAAATTAAGAAAAAGATTGTATTTTTAGTATCTTTAAAGCTTGATTTTCAAGCTTACATACATACCTATAGCATTGCCTGATAAGTTCACTGAACGAAGACTGGATAAGTGCCATAGATGAGGGACAACTTTTAATCCAATGCCTACAATATGAGCCACAGTTGAGGAAGAATTTAGAGACTGTATAACACTGTTGGCATGAGCAAGTTCTTCTGGAACATTCCGATTCGAGTAAATTCTTGCTTGTGACCTGCTACTTGTTTCAGGTGGGAAGTCTATGTTGTTGTTGTCTTCTTCACCATTGGCATCATCATCAATACCTTCTTGGGATGATGATGGAGGAGGATGAACAGATAGTTCTTTTACCCACTCATCAACCCTAGTCATTTTAGGAGAACCCATAGGGAGAGCTACCCACTGATTCTGTGGCCATAGGCCAGAACTGGTGGTTCCATGAAAACCATCCCAGCTCTGGTTATCACCATATTCAAACTTGCTGTTCTTCATAGATTCTCCAGTGAATGAATTATTAGGAGAAACTTTTCTAGATTCAATCTCCAAGATTCTTCTGGGCTCTAATGTATCCGAAGAATACCCTCCTTGTTGATTTAGTCCAGGATGATAATGATGATGATGATTCATTACAAGTGCTGGTGGTCTGCTGCTCAAATTCCTGTGACTCCATAGAAACAGTTTCCACCATAATTTCCTGCTTCTTGAAGGCAGTATTTGACTTGATGAATGCTTCTTCAACATCACTTTATCTGCACTACAGCAGTGATTGCTGAAAGTGGACTTCCCCCATTATCCATTAACATTTCTTCATTCATCCTCTCAGCTAATTTCTGCAGTTCTTCAAATGATTGAACCTTCTTCGTCCGTGCTAATTTATGAGATATATTAATCCTGCCCATATCCTTCATTCCCAAATCAGAACAAGACCTTATAAGTTTGGGAGCTGCCCAGAATTCAGCTTTACCAGTCCCTGGATCACTTATGTGACCACTTTTAGCCATCATCTCCAAACCCTCCTCTGTATCTTTTTCATTTTCTTTTTTCTCATTCTCAACCATTTCAGCTTTGCCATCTGAGTGATCATTCTCCTGATCTGTGTTAGTAACATGAGTTTGAAGGTCAAAATCAGAGTTATCCCGTTTTAAAGATAATTTCTCCTCATGTTCATCTTCCCCTTCATAAGCTACCTCCTCACCACCAACAGGACTTCCATGGTTAATTACCTTGACCCTGCACCTGGAGGAGGAAACTGGAATTGCAAAAGGGACAGGGAGACTAAAAGAAGATGATCTCAATTCATCAGTTTCAGGACATTTCACTGGACCTTCAAGTTTCACATGCAAAACTTTGCTGCCATTATCAGCCGTTCCAGAAGATCTCTTTCCTCCCTAGTACAAATTGCAGAACCAAAAGGTTACTTAGATAGCATTATGACCAGAAAGGATCAACAAATCTCAATAAAGAAAACTATTTGCTCACCTTATCTTTCTTGCGGCTCCCAACAAGCCCACAAAACCAAACGGGATTCGTCATTTTTTTTTTCTTTTTCTCTTTACTGTAATTTTCTTGAAATTGAATCGAATCGAATCGAAGAAGTCTCCTTTACTTCAGAAATTTTTTTAAAACTTGGGGTTTTTTCAGACAACAAAATTTCTTACATCTTTCGTATAACCAAGATTTGAGCAGACAGAAAGAAGATCAATTCATATAATAGTTATTCACATTTGTCTATCATTAGCCATAATCGATGGGTAGCTGCCAAAGCAGGGAGAAAGCCCAATCCGATGAATCTGGAGATGGGAAATGATATCCTAGAAAAGAAGTTTCGATCCCTGCCTTTGTTGACTCAGCCTTAACCCAATTCAAGCTGCAACAAACCTTCACTTGGGGGCAGGCCAGAGTGATAAAATCTGCAGCTTCTCTCCAGAAGCTTCACAAACAAAATTCCTGCATTTTCAAAATTCCCACAAAATCAAAAAAAAAGAAAAAACCCATCTCAAAGAAACTCTATAAACAAAATGAACAATTCATTTAAGGCACATAAAACTTGTGAACAGAAAGGGGTTCAAACGTCAAAGACTCGATTTTTACCGGTAGAAGAAAAAATTTGCCAGCTTAAAGCGTCCAAAGACTCGATCTTTAAACACTTAATGAAATCACGGGTTGAGCAAAAAAAACCAATACCTACTAAGGTTTGGAAGTATAGTTTGTTTATGACAAGGAACAAATTAATAGGAGGGTATTTATTTGAATTCGTATGGGATTGGAAAAAATTTTGAAATACTAAACAAGACTTGAAAATTAGGGTGTAAAAAACAGAAAAAATAAAGAAAAGAAAAGGGGGATATTTGTTTGGAGAAAGAACTACGCGGATGGTACACGGGTTCTGCCAGCGCCATCCATGCCCCGTCAGGGGAATTTTATACTCTTACAATATAATATAATATAATACCGTGAATTATTTTTTATAGTAGATACAAAATATTTTTTAAAAAAATTTAAAAAATTATTTTGTTCAAAACTAAGCATGTTTTAAAATTACTATGTAATTAATATTATTGAAAATTGAAATTAAATATGGAGGGCAAGAAAAATTAATACTTTTATTTTATTAGAAATAAATATTTTTGTACTATGTTTTTCGAATTCGTATATAATGGTTAATTACTACACAAAACAGACATCCCAATTCCCAACCTCGTAGTTAAAACTTTGTTTACTTTTATTTTTTTCGAATAATTGGTGAGTTTGGTCCCAAACAAATTTATGTTTAGAAGTTTAGTCCCAAAATATTTTTTTTAACTTTTAAGATCCCAAATATTTTTTTAAGTGAACAATAAAGTCCCCTTAGATGGATTCTGTCAAAAACCCTAAAAATCTAACGATTTTTACATTTAGTTAATTAAAAACAATGGTAAAAAAGTCATTACATGTTAAAAGAAAAAAAAATAAAAAAAATATTTAAATAAAGGAATAAAAATATTTTTATATTTAAAATTTTAAATTTTAAAAATAAAAAATCTATAGAATATCAAAATTTCTTGGTGAATCTTCTTCTTATCTGATTACAAACAAGATTTTTATTATTTTCTGATATCTCTAAATAAAGGAAAAAAAAGAAAAAACAAAACAAACAAGATTTTTATTATTTTCTGACATCTCTAAATAAAGGGGAAAAAAAGAAAAAACAAAGAAAATCTTTGTAAAAAGAAAAACTTTCTACTGAAATATTTTTGTTGGGAGAAAAACTTTTATTATTAATAAAAAAAATGTTCATGTTCTTCTTCTTTTCTTTTCGTTTTTATATATATATATATTTAAAAAATGTTAGAAAACAATAAAAATCGGATTTGTATTAGAAAAAGATGAAGATTGACGAAGAATTTGATAGATTTTTTATCTTTTAAATTTTAAATGTGAGGACATTTTTATGTTTTTGTTTAAATATTATTTTTAGTTTTATTCTTTTGTAATGATTTTTTATGGTTATTTTAATTAATTAAATTTAAAAACTGTTAAATTTTTAAAATTTTTGACAGAATCCGTCTAATGAGACTTTATTGTTCACTTTAAAAAAAGTTTGGAACCTTAAAAGTTAAAAAAAATATTTTGGGACTAAGCTTGGCAAACATAAATTTATTTGGGACCAAAATCACCCATTATTCTTTTTTTTCTTATATGGTTGACATTGTGCTAATTTTGACTTGTAACGGCCTTTGAAATTTGGAATTCCTAGGAAATCATATTCTTGAACAAACAAGATCATCCAAGTTTTTTCACATGGTAAAAAATTTCGGGGTGAAGTTTACAAGATTTCTTCATAAAAGGTTTGATATTACTCTACTTGTTACGTCTCAAAAATTTTGTCAATTATTTATAAAAAAAATAATGAACTAAATTAGTCTTTATTTAAGTACTTGAATATAAAAATTATCTCGAAAAAAATAATATTCACGTGTGTATATATATTTTTATATATTATATATTACAAATAACTAAAAAAAATCTGGTACGATGACAAAATTAGCATTAACTCAAATCTAACTGAACTTGAGCTAACTCTGTTTTTTCTTTAAATGCAAGCAACTTCATTTCAACTTTAATGATATCAATTAGTGCTAGCTAACGTCTTATTAACTAAATTTTAATTTTAAAAATTAAAATAAAGTTATATATTATATATATATATATATATATATATACATATAATTTTTTTAATGTCTTATTAAATTCAATTACTTTTAGATAATGCAATTTTTTTTTAGATTTTAATTAGTGGTTTTGGTCCTTTTGTACCAAAAAATGCCTAATTAAATCTAACTGGAACTCATCGTATTTGTGTTATTACCTTTTTTTTTTCTTTGAAAGCACAAATATTGACAAAATAATAGTAATATAATTTCTTGAAATCTTTATATATATATATATATTATATATATATATATATATATAGAGAGAGAGAGAGAGAGAGAGAGAAGAATAATAAGTGCTTTTGATGCTCATTAGTTATTAGACTTTATTTAAAACAATAACTGTAATAATAAATATTTATAACTAACAAATAAATTCATACAAGAAAATATTGGTCAAGATATTAAATATTTTGACTGTATTAATGTAATTCAAGTCAACTTTAATGGGGAAAAAAAAATCTTAAACACATTCTTTTCAATAAAATTATATTAAATATTTTTTAAAAGAATTAAAATTTTTTTTTTTTGCAATGAACTAATTAAAATATAACTGATTTTTTTTTTAAAAAAATTTAATTAATTAATTAACTAAATTTTTCATAAATGCAACTCGAAAGAAAAAAATTGAATTAGATTTGACCAAATCTTTGAAAGAATTGAAGCGTGAAGAAGAAGACAACCTTCGCCACTTACTCCCACGTCGTTTCTAAAAAGTAGAAGCGTACGAATACTCTGTACTTTGACGCTCTTTTTAATTTTTTTATTACGACATTATTATTCAAAATTATTATTTACGTAAAAGAATATTTCATTAATTAATATCAATTATATGATCTTATTTACAATTTATAATATTTGTTTTATCGTGTAAAATAAGATACTTAATTTTTTTTCTTTTTCTATTTCCGTGATTTATGCGTATTTGTTTTATCTGAAAGTGATTGTCGAGATTAATTTATTATTTTCTAGTGGACCACAATCTTGGGAATAAATATATGCTGCAATAAATAAAATTTGTGATTGCATCTTAAAATTAATTACACTTACTCCTTAATTAAGGTTAGAAATTATTATTAATTGTATTCTTTATGTATCATGGCAACATCTTTTCTAATATATTTTATTTGTACGTACCAATTGTTTTTTCAATTACTTTTTCGATTGTCGCACGTATTGTATTTTGTTTTTTTTTTCTAAATAAACAAAGTATTTTAAATCAATTTCAAGTTTTAAGATGATAATTTCGTTTAAATTGAACTTTTGACTTAAAATTTATCAACATTTTTAGAGTTAAATTTTGTAAATTTTAATAAATACGGCATGGAGATCTAATATTATATTATATATATATATAATATATATACACACACGAAAGTATATATAATATTTAATATTTAATTTGTTATGATTTTTATTGTTTTGGTAAATTATTGGTTTTCACCATATTATATATATATAATATATATATAATATACACGAAGTATATATAATTATTTAATATTTAATGTTTATTATGATTTTTATTTGTTTTGGTAAAATTATTCGATTTAGGTGAAAACCATACGAGTCACGCCACGAAGCGACATGCGGCATCACAGCACCTGAGAAATTGCATGGAATGACGACGTTTAGTGAAAAAGACAATGGGCCCACTTGCTCTGCCCTACTGAGACGATTGCTGAATTTGTGGTTCACATTAGAGTTGTAAGCAATTTGAATGTCTATATATATATATTAAAAATATTTTTAAAAAATAAATTAAACGCTGGCAAATTATTAAGAAAATCAATTAATATTTTATAAATTTAGAATATGAATATTAGTTTTAAAAACTTATTTTACATGATAAGTTTAAATTTTTATATATTTGTTTATTACAATTATTATTAACATTAATAACTGCTAACTGTGAGTTAATAATATGATACCGTATAGACAGTCCGTACATTGGAATATCTTAAAGCCTGTACGACAATTGGCAATATTTTCTTCAGCCAGCTTTTGAAGATTTTCAGAAGACAAACTGGCCATCATTAACCTTTCAATCAGGAAGAACGATTAGGTACGAACTAATCTTTCTATTTATTATTTAATTCGAAAAAATGGATATATTTAGTCTTTAATCTTTCTTTTTTCAAAAAAAAATTATAACCTTTAGTCCTCTATATATATATATATATATATATATATATATATATTAACTTTTCTTCTTTGCTGCATATTTATTGATATTTTTAGTGTTTGAAGTAAAATAAAAAAATTAAATAACAACTTTAGAGATACTTTATTTATACAAATGATGTGTTTCGATTGGTATGCTAAAATATATGATTTATTTACTTATATTGATTATGAGTAATGAAAGACTTATTCTTACTAACTGTCACTTTAATATTTAATTGTTGTCACTTAATATATCAGAACTTAAGACAGAGTACATATCGTATCGTTTAGCTAGTTCTTGGACGGTATTTACGATTTTAAATTATTTAGAAAGTATTTACGATTTTAAATTATAAATATCGTACTTTCAGTAAACTGAGGGAACTGGTAACGGTTTAGTAGCAACTATGCATTAATCCTAACAATCATCGTATTATTCAATCAGTCAATCGATAATCAATATCTTGGATTGGTTGGTGATCCCAATCACACATAACAAGCACTTATCAAGTATGTAAGAGTTATCCTCTAAACATATATTCTAATGTATATTTACTGTTTCTACAAGTTGGTTGACCTATCTTCGAACATTTTAGATATATCTTGATCTGGAATGCAATTATAAACTGTATCTGCCTGTGTACCACATCTAAGTTACCTTATGTATTCACCCTACCTTAATGATGACTCTTCTCACGTTTCGGGTTAAAGTATCCATGTAAGCCTGTGTCACTTAGGAAATCATATCACTCACCCTAATGCCCGCATATCACCCAAACTCAGCCTCATTAGGCTACTTTAACAAACGTAGTGATCTATAAGTTATTTTACCTAACATGACAGACCTTAATATATTCTACCATAACTTAAGGCATGTTAAACTAAACAGATTATGATGTAGACCATGGTTATGAATTGTCTATAACTGTTCATTTAGTTTAAAAGAGCAAACAAATTATCAGGCATAATGTTAATTTAGCAGGTGACCTTTCCTGAAAATGAATAGAACCTCAACGTGCAAAATATGTATAACATAACAATCATAATTCAGTATTTAAATTGATGTTTAGACGAACACAACACAAAGATATACAGAGAGGATCTAGGGGACTACCACCATAAAGTATTCACCTTTTATCAGGTCCGCTGATATTGCCAATACTTGTATACTTTGGGTTGCTCGACCTGACTTTGATCGGCAAAACCTTCGAAGAACACTTCCTTAGCCTAGTAGCAATTGCTTTACCTTACATCACTCACCTAATGCTCTCTTAGGATCTCCTAACGAAATCCTGGGCTTAAGCAATGCCCTGTTGACTAGCTAGCAGAACATCGGAGAACGCTTCCTTAGCCTAATAGCAATTGCTTTATCTTACATCGCTCACATAATGCTCTCTTAGGATCTCCTAACGAAATCTTGGGCTTAAGCAATGCCCTGTTGACTAGCTAGTAGAACATTCGGAGAACGCTTCCTTAGCCTAGTAGCAATTGTTTTACCTTAGCCTAGTAGCAATTGCTTTACCTTAGCCTAATAGCAATTCCTTTACCTTACATCGCTCACCTAATGCTCTCTTAGGATCTCTTCCTTAGCCTAGCAGCAATTGCTTTACCTTATGCCTAATAGCAATTGCTTTACCTTACATTGCTCACCTAATGCTCTCTTAGGATCTCCTAACGAAATCCTGGGCTTTACTAGCTAGCAAAACATTCGGAGAACGCTTTCTTAGCCTAGTAGCAATTGTTTTACCTTACATCGCTCACCTAATGCTCTCTTAGGATCTCCTAACGAAATCTTAGGCATTGATTGCTGGGCTTGACTAGCTAACAGAACATTCGGAGAACGCTTCCTTAGCCTAGTATCAATTGCTTTACCTGACATCGCTCACCTAATTCTCTCTTAGGATCTCCTAACGAAATCTTGTGCATTCATTGATGTCACATAATGCTCTCTTAGGATCTCCTAACGAAATCCTGGGCATTGATTGATGTCACCTAATGCTCTCTTAGGATCTCCTAACGAAATCCTGGGCATTGATTGATGTCACCTAATGCTCTCTTAGGATCTCCTAACAAAATCTTGTGCATTGATTGATTTACCTTACATCGCTCACCTAATGCTCTTTTAAGATCTCCTAACGAAATCTTGGGTTTAAGCAATGCTTCATCTAATGCTCTCTTAGGATCTCCTAAGATTTTATGAATATCAAAGATGAACACTATCTAATCAAATTTTCAAAATCTGAGATAAACACTCACAAAATAAAGAAAACGAGACACTCTATGTTGCTAGATGGCTTGTGTTGAGTGCTAGAGATATCTCTAACCTTCCAACCCCTAGGGTATTTATAAGGGTGAAAAGGAAGAGGTTTTACATGAATTTTTGATGTGGAACAAAAATTTTTTGAGGAACTTCCGAAAATCGTATTTTTGTCCCGATATTTGCTGTTTTCATGTAATTTACTTCTGAAACTTCCAAAATCACAAATTATGCAAAAATATGTCAATTTCAATCAATTAAGATCGATTTGACTCCAATTATACATTAATTTGTGTCTATAAACATATTAAAAATGTAATATGATTTATACATGTCAATAATAAAATATATTTTAACATAATTGATATAATTAGAATTGAAACGTTTATATCAAATACTTTATAACAAAAATGTCATAATTCAATACATGTGAATTTTTTGGTTTAAAAGATAAATAAATAGAGGATTAATCTTATTTTGTAGGTAGTAGGGACATGTGGATTTTAGGGGATTTACTAGAAGTCTCCCACGCATGTTCTTTTCCACTTATTGGAGTAGTATTTCTTTCACTTTCTTATATTATTTCCCCCTTTTCTCCAAAGTAAAAATAAAAAAAATTATTATAAACAGACAAATTGTTGTAAAAAAAAAAGGAGTTTGATGGTAAGAATGTTCACTTGTGACAAAAAAATTATGAGTTTGAGATATGATAGAAACAAATAAAGTCGCATAAATATTTTAAAAAAATAAAAAAACATACAAATTATCCTTTTTTAATAATACAAATGTCATATGTAAAACTAACCTAGTAACTTCTAGTATTTTAATAATGTCAACTTCCATATTAAAAAGAGAAATTGTGTAATTCAATTAGCTAATTTTATCTCATTTAAATATTTTTATTTAATTTTTTAAATAAAAGATTTTAAATTCTATTTTTAATATTATAGTTTTAAAAATTAATCAAGAAAGATAAAATATAATTTTTATTAATTTACTTTGTTCACACACACACACACATATATATATATATATATATATATATGTATGTATATATTAGTTTTTTTACTCGAATAATTGAAGCGTCATAGTCGGCATATATATATGTATATATTAGTTTTTTTACTCGTATAATTGAAGCGTCATAGTCGGCATATGATATTTCTTTTCCTTTTTTTCTCTTTAACATATATATAATATATATTATATATATATATAATGTGTGTGTGTGCGGTATATCATCAGCCATGGTTCGAAATCATGGCTACGGTTCAAGGTGGAATCAATATCGATAAGACAAGGTGATTGTCCTTTTGTGATTTTTTGCAAGGTGATAAAAGATTTATATATATATATATATATATATATATTGATTCGTCAAAATTTGGTATGAATATTTTAAAGGTAAAAAGGTAAAAAAATGACTCTCAGAATTTTGGAGAATCATTGATTTGAAGTGACATGTAAAACAAAATTCGGTGGGGACGTGAATCCCCGAAAACTCTCCGACAATCAAGTTAGTTTAATATAAAATTGGTAATTGTTTTTGGTATATCTGGCTTGCCCTTACCTTCGTCTGATCCTTTCCTTTTATAAGGATGCGGTAGGAAGATCGTGTAGATTCAGCTCGTGGGCTGTTTAGCAGTTACCGTTATGGAGAAACGGTCCTTGTTAGTGGGAGAGTGGAGATCCACGTTGGAATTTAGTGGGTTATTTGTTCCACTTTTTATGATGATGGGTTTGATTTTGAGTCAACCCGCAGTACACGTGGCGGTGTGCAGATTTATTTGCCGTATAGACGTATTTGTCCCTGATGGGTATCTTTGTCCGTTCAATATATATATATATATATATGCTGTATTTTCAGGTCCCTCAAATAATAGAAATTATCAAAGGGAAAGAAGAAGTGATGGCATTATAAAAAATTTCATTATTTTGTTTTCACTTTGTTCGTTTGATTGATTCACTATTATTTTTTCCTTTCCTTTCTTTTCTCATTTTCTTATTCAAGAAATACCTTAATATATATTCGATTATAACATTTAAAAAGACCATAAAAGTCTAAATTATTTTAACCTCTATTATTAATATTAGTTTATTAATAGAAATACAATTATTCAAAGTAGGAATCTAATAATTCGATATGTAATGAAAAGGGCAAACAAGAATAAGTCTTTCATTTGAAAGTAATAAAGAGCCACAAACCATTTCCATTCTTCTTTCGTCTTTATTACATGTTATTTATTAGCCATCAATATTCTCTACACTAACAATACTACTACTGCTTTTAAAATAAGCAATTATTATTTTTATTCTTCTTCTTATTTTTACACAAATTTTTTTTTAAAGTTTTTTAAAATTTTTTTAAATGCTTTTAAAATAAGCAATTATTATTTTTATTCTTCTTCTTATTTTTACACAAATTTTTTTTTAAAAGTTTTTTTAAAAAAAGTTATATATATATATATATATGTGTGTGTGTGTGTGTGTGTGTATTCTTTTCTTTTCTTTTCTTTTTTTATTCAAATTTTCTAAAATCAGTTTCTTGAAAAGTTAATGATATAATTACTGGACTGTTGAAAGTGTATATTAGAAAAATCTAGTAAAATATAACCTGAAGTTTAAGGTTTGACGCCCAATCGAAACTTACTAAAATCTTATCCAAACACAATTATTTTTCAAATTGAATTTGATCGAAAAAACTAATGAAAAAAAAATTGTTGTAAGAAAACAACGTTAAAGTTTGTATTATATATTTTCGAGTATTTGAACAAAAAAAGAATTTAATGAAATTATATTAAAATAATTATACTTTTAAATTTTAAATATTTGAAATAAAATTTTTAATTTTTTTTAAAAGAATGGTGTCCAAATACATGTGAACATTAATTTATGGGGATGCATTGTATATATATTCCGACAACCGAGATTGATTCATGTAAATCAATCAAAACTTCATTTCTAAGGTTCTTTTAATACTTCAAACCTTTTTAATCAGCCTAATCCATTATTAACATTTTCTTTTTTTTTTTAATTAAGAAAATTATTTCTCACCACAAAAATTACAAGAAGATTCTTTATCATTTTCTTAAAAGAAAAAATTTATTATGTAATCTAAACTCTCACATAATTTACCTAATAATTTTTAACCAATTATTAAACAGAAACTTTAAATTTATTATTCAGTCACGAAGTGTATAAAAATAGACAATAATATATAATGAGTTAAAAGGGGAAGAAATATATATATATATATATATATATGTTGTAGTTGAATAATTATAATTTGAAGATTGAAAAATAGATAAGGAATTGTATATATAGAAGAGCAAAGAAAGAGAAATATTTGTATTTCTTCTTAGTTGGAGTTCACTTTCCGTATTCCGAAATAAGGAAAGTAAAAATGAAAGGGAAACATAAAGAAATCAAAGCAAAATAAAGCAAGGAAATGCAGATTGTGAATGTTAGGGAATGCCAAATTATGTTCCTTGTTTTCTTGTCCATATAAAATCCAACCCAAACAACATCGCAAATTTTGCTGTGGACTAACGCCAAATATATTAGCCATGCAATCCGTATCTACTTTACAGCTATACATATACATATATATATATATATATATATATATATATATATATATATATATATAGAGAGAGAGAGAAGAGAGAGAGAGAGAGAGAGAGATAGATATATATCGTATCTGAAACTCGGATGTGGGTTTTAATTCAATCCTTTTCATTAATTAATGTTGGTCACCTTGAATGTGACTTCTTTCAATTTTATTTTTCCCCAATTTACACGTATACACACACACACACACACACACACACACACACACACATATATATATATATATATATAATATTCTTTTGATATTTTTAAAATTTATGGATTAAAAATAAATAACTCAATTACTATAATTTTCATTTTTTTTTATTTCTTTAAGATATTATAAATTTAAGATATAAAAAATTTTAAAAAATTTATTAAAAAGCTTTGAAGGCAAGCAAGTAGGGTTTCAATGGCGCTCGTATTTTTTTAAGTATTTGACGATAAAATAGTATTGTAAGTATTATAAAACTCTATCGGGAGCTTATATTCAATAATAATATTTAATATTATAAAATAATTATGTGTGGTGTAAAATTATCTAAAGTTTTAAATATTCAATGTGTGTATTATATATCTATTTGTAATAGTTTAATTATGTTATAAATATGTAATAAATAAAAAGTTTAATATAAATAAAGTTGAAATTATGATATGGTGGTTATAAATATTGTTGCCTTCAATTCGATGAATTAAACTTATACCTAATTCTCCAGTATCTCTCTATCTATGCTATAAATATAAATAAATATATAGGAATGAATGTTCCATTGGAACACAGCTAGGATCATTGGTCCACTATTAATTTTTGTGTTAGATAGTCAGCATTCAATTTCTTAAAAATCATGTCTTTTGCATGGTTTTCACTTTGCACCATAATGAATGATTCTTCGTATCCTTTATTTATGATGAAAATATACCCAAACATAATTCCATTCTTTGATATATATATAATAGTAGATTCAATTACTCTAAAATATCGTAAGATAAGGAGGGTTTAATCAATTATTTAAAATTTAAAACAACAATTTTATTTGACAATAGACTCAATTCGAGACTTTTTATTTTTATATAGGTAAATATTTTCGAGGTTGGAGCTAGGCAGAATAAGAAAAGGCTTCCTAATGGGCCTGAAAATATTTTTTATATTTGGATGGATTAATAGGTGATAAAAAAAAAGATCCCAGTGACATACAATGCGCATGGGCTGGGTGCTATCTTAAGCAGTTGTGCAGATGAATTCGTATTGGTTTTTTTTTTTTTTTTTTTTTTTGTGAAGATTTATTATGATTTTACTAAATTTTAAATTTTAGATAATTTTAAAATATTAATATTAATATAATATATTTTATTTTATATTAGTTATTAATCATTATATGGTTAAAACATTACATGTTTATATAAATAAAAGTATATTTACTGTTTATATACATTATTTCTTCCAACACCATCTCAGCTTTTTTTTTTTATTTTTTATTTTAAAAAATTAAAATAACAAAGCAAATAAGAATTACGTGTAATAAAGTATATTTGTATATTTAAAATAATAAATTAACAAATTATGATTCTACTTTTTCATTTATAATACATTCTAACCATTTGAATTCTAATTTGTTTATTAGATTAATCTTTAATTTAACTTGTTAACAAGTTAGAGATCAATATTTTTTAAATATGTAATTGTATAAAAAAAATTTGTTTTAGAAATAATTTATTAAATTTATTTATAAATGATAATATTAACAAGAAATCACGTCACTTATTTAATATTGCATATATTTTCTTTAACATCAAAATTTTAATTATAAATTTTAAATATATAAATAAAATTTTATTATATACAAATTTTAAAATATATGAGTTTACTTAGTTAATAATTTTGTTTTCACATGTAAATTTTATATATATATATAAATATCTATTCAAACAGTGTTTTTCATTTTTCATTTCTTTCTGGGTTTTCGGAAAAACAAAAAATCTTCTGTGATTCATTTAGATTACTATTAACCTTTTGACTATTATTAATTGCTTTTCAATTTTTTCAAAATATCCATCCAAATAGCATTTGTCAGTTTCCATTTCAAACAAATATTTTGTTCAAATTACAAAAATACCCCTAATCCAGTAAAAGAAATAATATTTTAATTTAACAAGTAAAAGCTTTCTCCCTCTCGCGCTACTCGCAAAAACCCCAACTCTCTTGGCCCTTCCTCTTCTCCTTTCATATGAACCACCAAAATGGCTTCCGCCACCGTCGATTCTCCTTCTTCCACCGCTCCTGACCTCCCGCTCCGCTTGGACTCCATTCCCACGGTGGATCTCCAGCTTCTTTCTCAATCCGAACTCTACACGCTTTCTCTCTGCTCGCCTTCAACCTTCGACCCTCGTCGCTGTGATGATGTCGTTATCCCTAAAATCGACCGTTCAGTTTTCAACGAGTCTGCTGGTTCGCGAAAACAGACCTACTCCCGTCTCCGCCTTGCACCTGCTTTGGATCCTGCAGCTACTGCTTCGGCGTCTTCCATTCGCCGTCGCACTCCACACTTGCGTCCCTCCACTCACAGCCCCCAACCTCTTTTTCTGGATGCCGACCCTGAAAATGTTGAAAATCGACAAATCGTGTCTCTTCTTAAGGAACTTTTTGGGGTGGAATGTAGCGCTAGTGTGAAGGACGATAGCATGGACGAATTAGTGCCTGTCCAGGTTGATTACTCTGAAACTGTGCCAATGCCCCAACTCGCCAATGTGGTTTCAACCGGTCAGAAGAGAAAGCGAGGCCGGCCTAGAAAGAACGAAAATGCTGTATATCTTGTCGAAACCAAGGTGGAGAGTCAGAGTGATGTTAATGTGTCCGCTGGGACAAATAATGTTGTGGTTTACGACATTCTTGAAGATAAGGACAAGGGCATTGTTAACGGGGATGGTCTTAATGTGAACTTGATAGAATTAGGATTGATGGAAGATCCATACGGAGAAGAGTTGCGTCGGAGAACCCAAGGGATGGGGACTGAGGAGCAGCTGTTGGAATTCTTAAAAGGGTTGAATGGTCAATGGGGAAGTAGGAGGAGGAAGAAGAGGATTGTGGATGCTAGCCTATTTGGGAATGTATTGCCCAAGGGCTGGAGGCTTCTTCTTTCTTGCAAAAGGAAGGAGGGCCGCGTCTGGTTATTTTGTCGACGTTATATAAGGTTCCTCAAAAACTTTTTCATTTTAGCTCTGTTTATTTATGATATATCTTAAGCTTTCTTCTTTAGATCTGCTCTAAAAAAGAACTAGAGGTAAACTTTTCGTTTGGTTGACTACCTGCATAAAATAAGATGTTGTAGAGAAAACCATTAAATAGAGATGTCAGGAATAAACTATTTATAGTGTATTTCAAGATTGTGGGGGGTTTTCCCACTTGTTCCCTAGAGTATAAGATTTAGTTTAATCAATGTTCTGGAAAAATGTTCCCTAATTTTCAAATGCTACTTCCATTTTTTTTTTTTGCATATATTTTAATCTTTCCCGGTAGTAATAAGCTGACAGATGGTTATGTACATTACTAAGTATACATGATATTTTTCTATAACAACATGTGCATTCAGCTAATTCAATAACTATGTAATTGAATCATACGAATAATTCTGGTGAAATTAAAGATGAAGTATAGTTTGTCATCAAGCTGCTGGTTCAAACTCTGTCGTTTATCTCTCACCCCCTTACCAACTCATATTTTGGTTACACATGGACTGACGTAGTTAGTAGTTAGTTTGCTTCCTCAACTATTGTATAGAATATATATGGTCAGTATGAAGATGCTGCATTGTCCACTTGTATTGATTTCTAGCCAGAAAGAAGAAATTATCCTTTTTAGAATTTGGATGAGTCGGGGTATGTGTTGGTATTGGAGAATTTATTTCTTGGGATAACAAAGTCAATTTGAAAACTCTAAAGGTGAAGGAACCATACTTGATTTATGAAATGTGATGACAAACCAGACGTAAATTGACCTTAAACTTCATTCACATATTGCATTTATTATAGAGACATAGAATAAATATTCTTGACTTATTCCAATGTAATCATATTTCTTAACTATTGGATATATTTCTGAAATATTTTTGTATTCTTTCTAATCTAAAGTGGGGAGTAATTAACCTTATTTATTGAGGTCAATCTGCTTTATTCTTAAATGTACAATTTCACATTTTCCTTTCCAGACAAACCTTAAATTGGAAATAGTTTTGTTATTTCATCTTCCTTGCATTCCTTCTTACCATTTCCCTGAATTGGTGATATATAGCCCTAATGGACGGCAGTTTGAGTCATGTAAAGAAATTTCTGCATATTTGCGGTCTCTTCATGACATTCAAGATGCAAATCAACCTACCAGTACTCGGGTTACTGCTGATATAGCGGCTGTTGATAATATGGTAATTTTCTGCTTTCTCTGTTGTTCTTCCTTGTCTTTCATTTTTCGTTAATTAAAATGTAGTGCAGATGGCAGATCTTTCTGCTCCAAACGAGAAGAGGCAGGAAATTCTTGGTTGCCAAACTTTTTCACCAGGTATTGCCATAATATCTGGTAATTATGAGGTGCAGGTTACAATGAACCCTGGGGATCTGCCAGCAGTCCAAGTCAGAGAGGCTTCACATTGTGACAAGTGCAATTTTACTTTTAATTCCCAGGATGATTTTTTGCAGCACCAATTGTCGTTTCATCGGAGAAGGAAAACAAAAAATGGTGAGTCTATCACTGATGGAGTAATACTTAAAGATGGGAAGTATGAGTGTCAATTCTGCCATAAGACATTTGATGAGAGACATCGGTACAATGGTCATGTGGGAACCCATATCCGGAACCTTGCAAAGAATTGCGGTTCCCAAGTTGCAGATGTTGTTGAGTGTGTTGGATCTGGATCAGTAGATCTTTTACCTCAAGGAAATTCTGCAGTGGGACCTTCAGTTGCTTTAGAAAGCAATGTTGAACATGTTAGAGAAAAAAGTGCTCATGATCCTCCTAATCAATATACAGACAAGGAGAATGGGGATGCTAAGGAATTTACTGGTCGTGTAGGTATAGTTGATAATTCCATGGACGTTGATGTTCCAAAATCCAATTTTTGCTTTGATTCTGACCCAGTCTTTTCTAATAATGTGAATAACAATGAAGCATCTGGTGGTGCCGTTGCAACCAAGAATACTGGTAATGGAGTTGGGATGTACAGTAATGCTCAGGAGAAGAGCTCTGCGAGTTCTTCACCTTCTCCATTGAATAATAAACAAGTAGATGGTAACACAAATATTATCACCCATGTGGCTGAAGTGAAAGCAGTTTCACATACCTCGAGTGAGCAGATTGAAAGCCGTGAAATTGATTTGGGTGGTGCTAATTTTACTAATACAATGAATGAGCTTAGACTTGAAGAGAACAAAGTTGTTGATAGTAAAAAACTATTTGCCTTTTGCAATAGAAATGCTGGACTAGAGGATAGTAGTGCAGTGGGGGACAAACCATATGGTCAATCTGAGGACCATTCACATAAGCATATAGGTAAATCAAATGGTAAATCAGTTTTGATTCCAACTGGACCTGAGGAAAAGACATGTTCTGGGGACCTCATGCTGACCCCAGCTAGTGATAAGGAAGAAAATAAGGATAGAGATGGATGCGGTATTTTCCCCAGCTCAATATTAGTGGGAGATGAACATAATAATACTGGTGCCTACAGAGGCATGGGCCCTGAGTCAGATAAGTGTGTCGAGGAACATAAAGGTATTGATGCCAGAGTCATTCCATCTTGGATTGAGACAGGTAACATTACTGGGAAATTTGAGAAAGAAATTCCCACAGGCATCATAGTTGCCCCTGAGCAGCCAAAAAACCCTGATAACAGTGTACCTTCTCTATCTGGTTTTAAGCGAAGCTATGGTGTTGAAGAGTATATTAACAAGGTTTCAGCAAGGAAGGTACAAGAGCCGCATATAAGTGATGCCCAAAATATGGGTACCAATGACTTATTTTTTCCTTTCAGCAATAGTAATGATGGAATGGGTATGGTTGCTTTAAATAACAATAAACATGAGAGAGGATTTGAATTTCGGGCATTTTTTCCATCTGAAAATACTAAAGTATTTTCTACCGAAAATAGTAGAACCAATGTTCAAAAACATGCAAAGGAAGAAAGCAAGAAGGAGCCATCTGGAAGTTTTTTACTTGCCCAACATTGCGTTGCAGAGCCATCCGGTGAAATGTATAATATGAATAAGATCTTTGGTTCACAAGTGGATGAACGGAAAATTAATGTTATTGGAAACTCAAAAGTCATGAGCTATGTCTTGCTTTTGATAGTCAGCCAAATTCCAGAGTTGTTGAAATGGAAAAGTTTGGCACAAAAAGTTATGGTATGCAGTCTGGTACAAGTCAAACCTATGGTGCCCAAAGCAATTTGAACAACACTGACCATGTTGCTCCTAAAGAAGGAAGAGCTGATGGGTTTGCTTTGCATGATTCCTCTTTCAGTGGTAAACCAAATGTATTTGAAAATAATTTCAACATGGTGTATCCTGGCAGGGTTTGGGAGGGCCCGAAACTCGATGAGGTTGGAAATTCTGGCAGCAAGTTCATGGCAGGGTTCAGTGGTGGTGTTTCTCAGCCAGTAGAGGATGTATTGGCTGGATCGATCTGGAGAACAGGTGAAGAAAACTTGTTGCGCCCGGATCTAACAGATACATCAACCCCACTTATTCAGGCATCAAATAGCTTCCACACCTTCGATATAATTTCTGATAAGGTGCGTTATAAACAAACAAAAACCTTTAATATAATTCTTTACTTAGTTAAGGGTGTAAGGGAAAAACAAATGAAATCCTAGTTTATTTATTTATTTTTATTTTTTTATTGAAAGAATATGATTATTTTTACTGACATTTGGTCTGCACATTTTTTTTGTTAGAATGCTCCCTATAATTTACCTCTTGAGGTTTTTGTTATTATTCAGAAAGACAGGTTTAGGCAGTGAATTATTTTGTCTGCTAATATACATTATCTGTGTATCTGCTCAGGAAAAATTTATCAAAGAAAGAAATGTCTATGGCCTATATCTGTCTCTCATTTTCTCTGATGCTTTGAATCATGTTTTTCCCTTCATTACAAAAGGTGCTCATAATCTGAATGTTCGGAAATATTTTAGTTGGCATTCAGAATTTGATATTGAAGCAACTAGGTTTAGTTTATGAAATTTGAAAAGAAAAAAGAAATAAATAAAAATCTCTTGAGTGATAATGCATGTACAAAAGAATGGAGAGATTTTATGCATTTTCCGAATTCTGTTACATATTTTGAATTATGAACTATTCCATTTCTTTTGAGGAAAATTGTGTGTATGCATCCAAATAGAATTAGCTTGGTTCATGTGGCACAAAATTAAAAAGAATTAACACTTTTTATCTCTCTTCTATAGCGCAATCACTGTGACAATTTATTTATGACTTTGAAAAATGTGCAGACGCCTTTAATGGACGATCCTGATTTAAGCAGCTGATTTGTTTTTTTCCCCTAAAACAACTTTAACTGTTGCAATGACCTGGCATATTTTTTAGTTGCTCACACCGCTGTATTCGTCATGTGGAATTGTATGGTATGCCTGCAGGGTCACGAAGGGCTATTCGAGGTTAATCACAAGTACGAGTGCAATTCCGGTTTTGAAGGGTTGACTTTAGGAAGAACAGAACCAATGGAGTATAGTTTTATGACGGCGCAAAGTTCAAATCCTCTTCCAGATGAAACCAAAGGCTTCTCATTTAGTGCAGACACACAACAAGGCTTCGATTCTTCATTTTGGCTAGGGAAGGACTCTTTGATGCAGAACATAACTGCTCAAAATCAGGTTGCTACTATGTGTGTTTGGTGCAGAAATGAGTTTTACCAAGATCCCACCGCCATTTCTGGAGCCCAAACAGGTGGAATTGTTTCAATGTGTCCAGCCTGCGGCTCGAGGATTTCAGAGCAGTTTAATGCAATGTAGTGTTGTTGTTCACAATTAGATGCTCCTGTATTCATGTTGCTTAAGAAAAATTAGTTTTGTATGTGCTTCTTATTCGTAGGTTGAATATTTCTTTTAGAAAAATAAACAAAATGAAAGATGTAGCAAGATCCTTTTTTGTGCCACACAGGTTGCAAAAAGTTAAGCTCACGGTTAAACTGAAGCTACTTTAACTTGGTTTTGATCTCACCTTGTCGTCCAATGCTGAGGGGCAGGACATGTCTGGACCTATTCTTTTGGGAACTTGGAGGCGGATGGCATCAGAAGAAGCATATGCTAGATGCATTAGAGAATGAGCTGGCTCTGTCAACAAACTATGTCTTTTAGCACTTTTGTGTATATTTTTTCACTTGGTTCATTGATGATTGGTTAAACCCTATTATTTTGCTTAACATTTTTGAAATATATGGGAGTTAATACAATATTATTAGTAGATATATTAATCATAGTAAGAAGCAAAACTTGTTTTATGTTGGATAATTTTTTCTTAATATATATATATATATATATATATACTTGTTTAAAAATGAGTGAACAAGAGGACTACCATAATGAAGGACCCATCCCAATATTTGTCAGAGTTAAAGGCGGGATTAACTGTTAGATTTTGGTGCTACTTTTACGCAAACTTTAGAAATAAATTTGTGACTGTTCCAACCTACCCAATCAAAAAAGGAATTCCATTTCCTTTGCATATTACACGAAAATAAGAGAAATGCTTTACGTTTTTTTATTAATCTAACCTTTGCTTTTCTTTTTTTTTTTCAAAAAAGTTTTAAATTTTTTATATTTATTATATTTTAAACTCATAATATTTAAAAATTATAAATAAAATTATTATACAATAAATAATTTAATATATATATGTTGTAAAATTATGTGATCTATATATATATATATATATGTGTGTGTATATATATATAGTATAATATATACTATAGTATGTATGTATTTGATATATATATTAGTGTGGGAGAGAGGGGAAGAGAGGAAGAGAGTTGGAAGAAAAGAATGAAATGCTCTCGGGAAAGATGGAAATATGAAATGCTCTCGGGAAGATGGAAATGAATTGAATTTTTTCTTTCCTTACATTCAATTTTACACACCTTATACACATATATATACTACATACATGAGTGGAGCACTTCAATAAGTGCTCCATTTCTCCCTCAATAATGTTCCATTAACTTATATATATATATATATATATATATCCAATATATAAATATTAGTGATATTTATCACTTTTCGTAATTTTCTGGGATGATGGACATCCATTAATGTAATGAATCTTCGGGATTCATAACACTCCCCCTTGGATGTCCATTACATAAAGAATAGGCCTCGTTAAAACCTTACTAGATAAAAACCCAGTGGGAAAAAAAATCTAGTGAAGGAAAAAGAGTACACTATTCTTCATGTGTAGATTTCTCCCCCTGATGAGATGATTTCTTGAAATCTTTAAATCGACGCAAACCAATTTTATATCTCAATTTTTCAAAGGTTGCTGTCGGAAGAGATTTAGTGAATATATCTGCAAGATTATCACGTGATCGAATTTGAAGCACATCAATTTCACCGTTCTTTTGAAGTTCATGAGTAAAGAAGAATTTAGGTGAAATGTGTTTCGTCCTATCTCCCTTAATATATCCTCCTTTTAATTGAGCTATACAAGCTGCATTATCTTCATATAGAGGAGTTGGAATCTCTCTTCTGGAGGATAAACCACAACTCTCTCTAATATAATGTATCATTGACCTCAACCATACACATTCTCGACTTGCTTCATGAATGGCTATTATCTCAGCATGATTAGAAGAAGTTGCTGCTATTGTTTGCTTCGTAGAGCGCCATGATATAGCAGTATTACCATATGTAAATAAATAGCCATTTTGAGAATGTGCCTTATGCGGATCCGAAAGATAACCCGCATCTGCATATCCAATCAGTTCTGGATCATTTACATTTGAATAAAATAATCCGAGGTCAATTGTCCCTTGGAGGTATCTAAGGACGTGTTTAATACCATTCCAATGTCGTTGTGTTGGTGAAGAACTAAATCTTGCTAATAGATTTATAGCAAATGCTATATCCGGTCTAGTATTATTTGCAAGATACATCAGTGCACCAATAGCACTCAAATATGGTACTTCAGGACCAAGTAGTTTTTCACAATTTCTCGATGTCTAAATATATCTTTATTTATATCTAGTGACCTCACGACCATTGGAATACTCAATGGATATGCTTTATCCATGAAAAATCTTTTTAATACTTTAGTTGTATATGTTGACTGATGAACAAAAATTCCATCATTCATATGTTCAATTTGAAGTCCGAGACAAAACTTAGTTTTTCCAAAGTCTTTGACTTCAAATTCTCGTTTCAAACAATCTATAGCTTCTCGAAGCTCTTCTGGAGTTCCTATTAGATTGATATCGTCAACATATATAGCAAGAATCACAAAACCAAAATCTGTTTCTTAATAAAAACACATGGACAGATTTGGTCATTTTTATCCTGAATTCAACAAGAATTCACTAAGGCGATTGTACCACATGCGTCCAGATGTTTAAGCCCATATAATGATTTCTGTAATTTGATAGAATAATTTTCATGAGGGCCTTTAGAAGCCTTTGGTAATTTGAATCCTTCAGGGATTTTCATATAAATTTCATTTTCAGGCTTCCATAAAGATAAGCTGTAATAACATCCATTAGACGCATGTCCACCTTTTCATGAACTGCCATACTTATTAGATATCGGAGTGTATAGCATCAATAACGGGTGAATAAGTTTGATCATAATCAATTCCTGGCTTTTGCGAAAAGCCTTGTGCGACGAGTCGTGCTTTATATTTTACGACTTCATTATTCTCATTTCGTTTTCGCACAAACACCCATTTATAGCCAACAGGTTTTACATCCTTTGGCGTTTGGACTACAGGTCCAAAAACTTCTCGCTTCGCAAGCGAATTTAACTCCGTTGAATTGCATCTTTCCATTGAGGCCAATCAATTCTATGCCGACATTCTTCAACTGATAAAGGATCTAAATCCTCATTATCCTTGAAAATATCAAGGGCTACGTTGTATGCAAAAGCATTATCAATAACAACGTTTTTTCGATCCCAACTTTGATTTGAACTGGTAATTAATAGATTTCAGAATTCTCTCATTATTTGTAGTTGGAATCTTTTCATCAGTTGTCCCTTGGTTTTCCTTTTCTATTTCATCAATATGATCTTCTAGATCATTTGTTCCTCTTTTCTTTCGAGGATTTTTATTTTTGGAACCAAGGGGTCGGACGGGCAGGGGGGGGTGGCGGCCCACGCTTCTGACGTGTTTTTGATTCGATAGCTATAGGAGTAATTTTCTGTCCTTCAGGAACTTCTATCCGTATAGGAGCATCTATAGTTGGAAGATGCGATTTAGTGACTCTGCTAGAGTCAGCAAAAGAATCTGGCAGTTGATTTGCAATTTGTTGCAAATGTATAATCTTTTGAACTTCAAGTTCACTTATATTTGTGCGTGGATCTAAATGATTCAAAGATGTTTTCCACGCAAGTTCAATTTTATGCCATTTATTCTCTCCCCCTAATTTGGGAAACAAATTTTCGTCAAAATGGCAATCAGCAAATCTTGCTGTAAATACATCACCCGTCAAAGGTTCAAGATACCTTATAATGGACGGGGAGTCAAAACCAACATATATCCCCAATCTTCTTTGCGGACCCATTTTTGTCCGTTGGGGTGGTTCAATTGGGACATATACAGCACACCCATAAATTCTCAAATAAGAAATATTTGGCTCTGAACCAAAAGCCAATTGTATGGGAGAAAATTTATGATAATTCGATGGCCTTAAACGCACAAGTGCTGCAGCATGCAAAATTGCATGTCCCCAGGCTGCTGTAGGGAGATTTGTTTTCATCAATAATGGTCTAGCAATTAATTGCAGCCTTTTAATAAATGATTCAGCTAGACCATTCTGTGTGTGAACATGAGCTACAGGATGTTCAACAATTATTCCTATCGACATGCAATAAGAATTAAATGCATGCGAAGTAAATTCACCAGCATTGTCTAAACGGATTCGTTTAATAGGATAATCAGGAAATTGCGCTCTTAAGCGAATTATTTGGGCAAGTAATCTCGCAAACGCCAGGTTGCGAGTCGATATTAAACAAACATGCGACCATCGGGTCGATGCATCAATTAAAACCATAAAATATTTAAATTGCCCACATGGTGGACTAATCGGTCCACATATATCTCCATGAATCCGTTCTAGAAATGTAGGACTTTCAGCTCCTACTTTCAATGGTGCTGGTTTTATAATTAGTTTCTCTTTGGAACATGCAGCACATGAAAGTTTATCAGAAGTCAAAATCCTTTGATTTTTCAAAGGATGACCGTGCGTTGTTTCGATAATTTTTCGCATCATAATTGATCCCGGATGACCCAAACGGTCATGCCAAACTTTAAAAGTAGCGGGATTAGTAAACTTCTGGTTTACTAAATGATACGCCTCAATAGCAATTATTTTTGCATAATATAGGCCAGAGGATAGAGATGGTAGTTTTTCCAACAAAACTTTATTACCGGAGGTCATTTTTGTGATTCCCAAATATTCATGACCATTTTCTTCTATAGTCTCAACATGATATCCATTCCGTCGGATATCTTTAAAACTCAATAAATTTCTTTGAGATTTTGAGGAATATAATGCTTTTTCAATAGCAATCATAGTTCCTCCCGGTAATATTATATTAGCTCTTCCGGAGCCTTCAATAAGTTTTGCACTACCATTTATTGTGGTAACACTTGTTTCTCCCACATTCAGGTGAGAAAAATACTTCTGGTATTTCAGTATGGTGTGCGTAGTTCCACTGTCAATAAGACAGATACTTTCAATATCGTTGTTTATAGAAATTTGAACAACAGCCATGTGTCTGATAACAAAATTTTACAAAAAAAAAATAAGCATATAAAATTACAATAAAAGTAATACTAACAATAAAAGTAATACTAAAATATTACAACAATAAAAGCAATACTAAAATATTACAACAATAAAAGTAATACTAAAATATTACAATAATTAGATAATAATATTCTAATTATTTATGGACACTTCCATCTCCAATTAAGTGGTCAATTCTTCCTTCTGGATGCTCGAAAAAATCAGCAACATCCAAGTGAGTTATACCAACATTTTCAAGATCGTCATCATTTATTTCATGAGAATAAGTCAACAAAATGTTTTGTCGTGCTACAGGCACGTTTCGTTGTGCTACAGGCACGTTTCGTCGTGCTAAACAGACGAGACCTGTGACTTTTCATGCACAACGATAATATAATTTTCGGAACAATATTTCATTTCTTATTATATTTTGTCCACTTCAGGTGGTCATAAATATTTTGGCACCTAAATTATTATTACAATTATAAGGGCCAAATTTATCACGATGTCCATGATCATATTTTCAATCACGACCACAACCACGACCACGATCTCTTCTGGGATTATGATTTCTAATAGCATTTACTTCAAGGAATGAAGTAGGTCAGTAGGTTGATATTTTTATCAATAATTTATTATTCTGTTCCGCAGAAGATAAAAATTAATTCAGAGTATTTCTTAAACTTTCTCACGATATTGTTGCTGCAGGACAATATCCGTGGCATGAAAAGTGGAGTATGTTTTCTCCAGCATTTCATCATCCGTTACACAGTTTCAGCTGTGAAACTATTTTAAACATTGAGGAGTTATACTCACTCACGGATTTAAAATCTTGCAACCTCAGGTGCAACTAGTCATACCGTGCTTTTGGGAGAACGACCATCTTCTGGTGGTCGAATTTTTCTTTCACGGTAATTTATTCATTTTTTTTCAGATCTTCATGAACACGATCTTGTGTTGATGATAATTTTATTTTATACAACGGTGTCTGCCGGACCCGTTGTAGCAAGATGCATTCAGGCATCTTGTGTCCATAATAAATAATTTTTTTTTTCAGTGACATCAAGTGCCACAAATTCCAGTTTAGTTAAGTTTGCCATAATAATAATAATAAACGTACCTTAATTTACCGGTGGTAAATATTCGTGTTGTTGGTAGAGCCTCGTGCTGATAACGTGTTATAAAATTATGTGATCTATATATATATATGTGTGTATATATATATAGTATAATATATACTATAGTATGTATGTATTTGATATATATATTAGTGTGGGAGAGAGGGGAAGAGAGGAAGAGAGTTGGAAGAAAAGAATGAAATGCTCTCGGGAAGATGGAAATATGAAATGCTCTCGGGAAGATGGAAATGAATTGAATTTTTTCTTTCCTTACATTCAATTTTACACACCTTATACACATATATATACTACATACATGAGTGGAGCACTCCAATAAGTGCTCCATTTCTCCCTCAATAATGTTCCATTAACTTATATATATATATATATATATTATATATATATATATATATATATATATATTATATATATATATATATATATATCTATATATATATCTTATATATATATCCAATATGATAAATATTAAGTGATATTTATCACCTTACGTAATTTTCTGAAATGATGGACATCCATTAATGTAATGAATCTTCGGGATTCATAACAATATATATATATACACATTGTTGGTGTAATTTTAGACACAAGTGGGACAACAGGGATAATGACGTACTACCGCCCCTTATTTCACGCGGTAAGGGACGAACCAAGCATTTTTTCCTTTTCCTTTTTTAAAATGAATATCTAAGGTCCATTTGGATAAATTTACAACGAAAAAAAAAAAAATATTAATTTTAAATTTTAACCAAATGCACCCTAAGCTTTTAATTATTCATTTTAAAAATGATTAATTAAATAATTAAAATTTTATGTTATATTTTAAAATGATTATTTGAAATTATATATCTCTCCAAATGACAATAAAAAAGAGAGAGAAAAAAATAAAAAAAATAACAAACAAGAATAAGAATAATGTGATAAATAATTTAAAATTAAATAGACATAATTCATCGTCATCTCCGTTAAAACAGTCCAAATACAAATACAAAAAAAACAACAAACCTTAGCCTCAGAAGCTAATATGCGCTGGGCGCTTTCGTCACCCACCTCTCTCTCTCTTCTTCTTCCTCCGGCCCTTAACCCTCTTCCTCTTCTTTTTTTTTCTGTCTGCTTCTTCTTCTTCTTCTCCCATTGCACATTAGTTTGATTTTCAACTAAAATTTTGACTTTTGAAGACTGTTTCTTGAATAAGAATAATATCTTCCGACACCTGTAATGGCAGGTTTCGAGGGTTTGGGAGCTGGGTTTCTTCTGTTATTGTTCTTGGGGCGCATAACCTGCACCGACATAGTTAAAGTTTCATCGCGTCCTATTTGTGCTTTAACTTCTCTTCAGGATTCCTTCTTGGGTTCTCAAGCTTATGGTTGTCCTGTAGGCGAGATCGGGTCATTTTACGTCAGTGGAGCAATTGAGGTATGTTTGTGGTTCTTGATTTTCTTTTTAACTGTGGGCTTTTCCTATTACTTCATTTCGGAAGTTATTTATTATCCCTGAATATTATTTTTTTTTATCTGTTGTTAATTTATTAGGTTACCAATTTTAGCTTTCTTTCGTGATCTTGGTCATGTATTTGTGCTGATGCAGATTTGAAGATGTGTTTTCTTAGTTCATCTGGGAAGTTTGGAACTAGAATTTTGTCCTCTTCTGCCAATATATAGCAAAAAAAAAAAAAAAAAAAAAAAATTGAAAAAGGGTGTTGTTAATTTGATTGGGATTCTTGATGGTTTTGTAAATTGAACAGCTGTGTGTGTGAAAATTTTGAAATTGATGTTAAGAGTATGTTCTTTGCTACATAACATTGGTTAGAGGAATGTGCCAGCTATTCTCCTGGCGATTTCTCTATGGATGAATGCAGTTGTTTAGTGTTGTTATGGAGTGATGACTTCTGTATCTGTAGCTTTCTAGTGCCTGAGTTCCCAAGGTGTCAAGTGGATAGATGAGTCTTTAGATGTAGAGATACCATTTAAATTAATAATCTCCGTTATGGAGGAAATTTCATTTATTATTTTTTTGCATCTCAGGTGAGCCTTTATGGGTTAACTTAGCAAATACTGTGATGACAAGTGATTATTGGGACATTAGATAAACTCACTAGGAAAGTAGAAAGAAAAACAGAGTCAGTACTGTTCTTCTTTGAGAATATCACATTTGTTGTCTTTCATGACTTAGTTTAGTTAGCAAATACTGTGATGACGCGTGGTTGTCGGCAATAGTATTTGGTAAGAAAATTTGTCGACAATAGTATTTGGTAAGAAAATTTGTCGACGATAGTATTTGGTAAGAAAATAATAAGAAGAAAAACATCTTATTGGAGAAGTTATACGTCACCAGTCACCTCAAGACATGTAACTTTTTGAGAGTAGATTAAAATGGTGACAAAAGGAAAAAAGTGAAGAACGAGGATTTATATCATTGGAGAAGTTGACAGTTCTTTTGTCGGTAACTCAGAATAGACTTCCTTGTTTTCTGATGACGTTTTAATCATGTCTGCTCCTTTGTCGTTGAAACATGACTTTATGACTTTGAGTCAATTGGTGACGGAAGGAAAAAGAGGAAGAAAGTTGTGAGGATCATATTTTCTGAGTTGTTGTTTGTTCTTTCTGTCCTTACCTCAGGATAGGCTTATTATTTTTAGCCACGATACAATTGCGTGTGCTTATTTGTCATTAGAGTAAATTTGTGAAGGGGAAAAACAGTAGATAGTCATTAAGAGTGATGCTGCCCTTAGATATTGTTAAAATGGAGTGAACGAAAGAGAAAAATGGCAAAGAAGATTTTGATGCTTTTCTTTATCTTTCTGTTACCTTTTATCTTTGTTCTATTGGGAAAATGTTCCTGCATTTGGTGTGTTAATCACACTTGAGCTGTGAAATGCATTGTGCGAATACTGTTCATCCTGTCATGTTACGACAGTTCTATGTCATTCAATTTGATTCACAATTGTTCATGACATGTGTTGTCTTCTATTTGGAGAAATCTAATTTAGTTTTTATGCTTTTATTCTGAAGGGAGATGAGGGCTCATTGCAAAGGGCACTGTATATAGTTCATGACAATACAGAAGATTATGTTGCTTTGCTCTTTTATGCATCTTGGTGTCCTTTCTCTGCGGCTGTTAAACCAACCTTTTCCATTCTAGCTTCCTTATTTCCTTCAATTGCTCATTTTGCAATTGAAGAGAGTGCTGTGAGACCAAGGTTTGAACACTCTTATCTTATCAATGTATTTCTTTGTTGATTTCAAAGTTTCTAGTTGAAAATGACATATCGTTTGTTTAAAAATATTTTCAGCGTTCTCTCAAAATATGGAGTTCATGGATTCCCCACCATTTTCCTCCTAAATTCCACCTTACGCGTGCGCTATCATGGTTCCCGAACATTAAATTCTCTTGCAACATTCTACAAGGATATTACTGGTAAGGTTTTCTGCTAGAGATCTTTTGTGGTGAATTCCATTCAAAATCCTAAGTTTTAAAATGTTAAGAATAACCAACATGTTCAATTATTTGAAAATTGAATAAGTCACTTACTAGCAGGAGAGAGCCTAATTGTTTAGTTTCACAATTGTAGATAAATATACTTTGCAATAAATAATATTTCAGCGTATCTGTAAACATATATCATGGAAGGGAAAAATCTGAATATCAATTTCTAGAATACTGTACTGGAGTTAAGCCCTTCAAAATTTTTAAGGGCCCCGAGAATTTAGTTAATTTGTAGTGTAAAGTAATCAGACTTTTTAGCAGCCAAAAACTCTTGTATACCTGATATTGCTTGCTGCCATCTCTTACACTACCCATACCTCAGCTTCAAGTTCTTGGAGTTAAAAATGCTGTTTTTAGATTTTTCCTTTAGAATAATATCTTTTATCTGGATCTCAAATCATTTTAACCGTTAGCAGATTACCCATCACATCTCCACCATCACTCCTACAGCTTCATGCCAAAAAAATGAAAAAGAAAGCATAAGCATATCCTGGCTTGCCATCATAAACTGAAAGATATGAAAAGTGTTTGCACATTCATCAGTAACATTATTTGTTTGGTACAGATATTGAACCAGAACCAGGAAACGGAACACCACTGGACAAGATTGGATGGTCACTAGACAAACAGAAACGCAACAGCAGCGATCCAGAAAGTTGTCCATTCTCATGGGCAAGATCTCCTGAAAATTTGTTCCAGCAGGAAACTTATTTGGCACTAGCCACTGCATTTGTGGTGCTTAGGTTGCTTTATATAATCTTTCCAACTCTGCATAGATCCACTCAATTAGCTTGGAGAAGGTATGTGATGAACACAAGATTGAGGAACTTGTTGGCACATCCTTCTGTCTACCTGAATCAAGGTATACAAATCTTTAGTCATCTAAAGGATCCATGTAAGAGAAGCAATTTTCAGGAAGGAGCTATGAATGCAAAAGTCTGGGCTTCGAAATCTTTAGCTTCTGTTTCATTTGGAGATTCTACTGCCAGCCGCGCTGTCCCTGTCCCTGTAAGTTGAGAATCACAGAAATTTTATTATAAGAGTTTGGTGCAGGTGCATATGAGCTTCTCCACATCCCACCCCACCCCATAAGAGAGAGATATCTTAGCTAACTTCTCTAGTTGGGACCTTGTGTTTTGCTGATAGGAAGGAAGGAAGGAAAAAGAAAGGAATGGTAAAAAACCCTAAAAAAATATTTGACCGTTGGAAGCAACCTGCTTCTTTAAAATGTACTGTTAGATTAGAATCTATTTATCTTAACTTTTGAAAGAAAAATAAGACATTGTTGTATCTCTGTATAGCTTCTTCATATTTATAAGCCTATCTGCTTCATTCATTCTTCTCTGTGTCTGTTTATTTTATTATTATTATTATTATTTAATATGATATTTTAGAGCTTGTTTAATTTAATTTGAATTGAAATCAATTATTTATATATATATTTTTTTTTTTATTTAATTGAAATTTATGAGTGCTTAAATTAGATTCTATTACCAACCAAATTACAAAATTTTGACTTTTAAAAAATAAAAAATAAAAATATCAACATGTTATAAAAAGAAAGTTCTTTAAGTGCTAGCAGAGGGAGATTTATTTTTCTTTGCTTGCAAAGAGAGAAAGGTAAAATTTTGCACCTATTATTATTATTAATTAGATATTTATTTTAGTTTGGAAAAAAAATCTTTTTGTCATTTTTCATTTTTTTCGATTTTCAAAAAAAAAAAAATTCAAATCACAGATGATAAAGACATTTTTGTAATTTTAAACAAAGGAAAAAGCAAAATCTGATTTGAAAAATGTATCAAAATATGAAAAACGGTTAATAGCACCTGATAGGTTTTTAATGCTCTGTCCGCTCTCTCACTCTCTTCTTTCTCAGACCCATTTTTATTTCTTTCTTCTCTGTCAGTTTCTCTTCTTAATTTCTTGATTGTATATATGCGGAATTTGGTTAACTTGCTTTCAAATTTCTTGGATCCATCGGTGTTTAGGTGCACGTTTTATGAATTTGTGTCGAGGGTTTTCGTGAATTTGGGGTTGAAGATTTCTCTTTTATTCTTCCTTTCTTGAATTTGTGTTAACGGTTTTCTTTCTTCCTTTTCTTGTTGAATTCAAGTTTTATTATCAAGAAAAGGTTTTCGTTCTTTCTTTCTTTGAATTCATGTGTGTGTTTCATAAAAAAAGAAGATTTCTTTTTTTTTCTTTTTTCTTTTTTGGAATTTTTGTTGTGTTTAGTTAAAAAGTTTCTTTCTTTCTTGAATTCGTGTTTAGAAAGTGATTAATTTTTGTTTTGTTTTCATCTGATTTAGAATAATTTGTTCTTGTGAGATTTTTTTCTTTTCTTTTTCAGTAATTCTTGAATTTATTACTTCTAAATAAGAAGTAATGTTTTTGTTTATTAACTCTCTTTGGTTTTTTGCAATGTTTTTTGGGTGTATAAATTTTTTTTTGCATATCTTTACTTGACAGTTTTTCTTCTTTTCTTCCCTCTTAGTGTTGTTTTTGTTGATTTTCTGTAAATTGCCATTCATTCAATTGATTTGTTCTTGTGATCTTCTTCTTTTCTTTATCAATGTTCAATTGTGCAATTATTTTTTTTTGCGTTTCTTTTAAGTCACTTGTGTTATTCTTTTGTGAGTGATTTTACTTTTTGATTCTGTGGAAATATTCCTTAATACATTTTTGCTTCAATTCAATGTGCACTTTGTTTTGATTAATATTCCTTGCATGAACAAACAATGTCTGTAATATCCATTTATGCTATCTTTATTGGTAATGTTGAATATGAAATGAGAGACAGGTTTTGCTTCTGTCGTCTGGAAAAAAAGAAAAGAATTCCTCTTTTGTTCTATTCATGCGCAGTACAGGGCTTTATTATACAATGCAATATATTGATTGATAGTTTCTGCCTATTAGTAGTACAATAACTCCTTGGAAGTGAACTTGATGCATCAGTTCTTTTATTTATGTTCAAAAGAAAAAGTCTTGAAAATAGTACATTATATTAGTCTGGAGTTGTTCAACTCAAGAGAAAATTCTTCAAATGACTATGGTAATCCTTAGGCTTCTCAAAACCAAAAGCATGTCCGGTACCTTTGATAATTACTAGCTCCGCATTGTCACCCAAATGTCTGGAAGAAGCAATGAATTCCATGACTTGGGAGATCATAAAAGGAGAATAAAAGAAAGAAAAGAGTGGAACCTTTTTAGTCTGTGAGCCAATTGTACTGGGAAGATTTGATCTTGATCACCCCATAAAATTAAAGTTGGCTGCATAACAAAAAGTGACCAAATTCATAGATAAGTGTTTCTGTAAGGGTATACTGAGATATGATGGATTTGGGAAATTGAAAGAATGTTGGGACCTGAGTGATTCTGGGAATATCTGAAATCTTCCTGTCTTTTGGAATAGCGCAGAGTAATTCTTTCTTCTCGTTTACAAAATGGGAGCACATTTCCTGCAGCCCACAAAATTAGGTCATATATTATACAGCAAAGTTTGTGTAAATCCTGGAGAGAGCATTTTTATCATTTGGAATTTTATTAAACGTAGAAAGTTCGAGAGAGTTGGAAAACTTACGTCAATAAAGTCCTCGAGCAAGCAAGCAGGGATACCTTTGGGTGGCTTAACAAAAGTGTAACTCATTAACTCCTTCATCTTGTCTGCCTTGAGCGGCACCAGAATATCGGCAGCTTCCTCTATGTTTTTCACCGGAAACAGCCCTTCTTTTAGATCTTTCTCCTCCAAACACACGCCGGAACAGCATATCACCACTTTCTCTATGCTCTCTTTGAACTGTGCCGCCATGCTATAAGCCACGAACCCACCGTAGCTGATACCCACCACGCTCATCTTCTCCACCGAGTTCGCATCCATGACCCGCTTAACACACTGAGCCTGAAACGACTCGGAACGGTCGGGCCGAGTCGTGAACGAGTCACCAAAGAACACTAGGTCAGGCACGTAGACGTTGAAATGGGGTGCCAGAATTCTGACGGTTTCCCACCATTGCCACATTGCGTTGATCCCAAACCCGTGAATGAGGACTAAGTTTGGCCGTGTGGGCTTCCGAGTCTTGGGCACCCAGCAGTGCATTGTTGTGCCATCCCCGAGGTCCGTGACGGTTGATCGGAGCCCAGAAGTGGTGAAAGCTGATCTGATGCACCAACTTGCCGATGCTGTCAAGTTGAAACACTTGGACATTCCCGTCGCCGGCCGGAGTTTCAAGTACAAGCCAGACAGGAGGTATTTTTGGGTTTCGGAAGGAGAAAGATGTTAATTATTAAAGGAGAAGATAGCTTAGCTACTCCTGTCCTGACACTGCCTGCGCTGTAGATAGTTGATTTTGGCTAGAAAAAGAGAGTACTTTCATTAATAGGACATGTGCTGCAGATATTTTGGAATTGGGGAAAAAAGAAAAGAAAGAAAAACAAATAATATAATTTTATTTTTAATTCAACAAATGATTCTTCCCAACGTGTTTTATGGATTTTTAACTACCAAAATTCATATTACATCACCTACTTTACTTTATGTAGATGCATAATTTATTTTTTTTAATCATATTACATTCAACATAAATTATAAAAAACAAAATTGAAGGAAAAAGTTAATTGTGATAAAAATAATATAAAAATTAAACTATCATATTTTCGTATAATACTGTTTATTAATAATTTAATAATAACTGAGAATATAAATTTCTTATTTAGTTCTTACAAATTTATAATTGAAAGAATTTCATACCTATTATCTTAGAAAATTAAAGTTAAAAAACAGAATGTGATAGTGTTTAATAAATAAATTCATTACATTTCAGATAACACTGTTTTTTCAATTCAGCAAAAAAAAAAAAAAGCTAATACCCATTTGAGATTATAATAGACAATGCATTTAGAGTTATGCCTTAAAAAACTTCACGGGAACAAATCTAATTACAGAATTGATGACAAAAATTCATAAATTTTATGAAATTAAAATATATTTTATATATATATATAAATTTAAAACATTTTACTATTACTAAAATATTTTAAATTAATAATCAAAATACTTTTAAATATATATTCAGTTACTTTTATTAAATTTAAATGATATTGCCATTCTCTTTCTTAATTATTTAAATAGTCATCATTTTCCTTATTCATTTAAATACCTCTATAATAAATAATAAACTTTATTTTTATTTTTATTGTTTAATAAAATAATGAATGATATTATCTGTATTTGAAATTTTATAATATTTTTATATTTAATATTAAATATAAAAAAAATTCTTTAAATGTTAAAAAAACAAAATAAGTTAAATAGTTATTGTTTGTAATATCATATTTTATTTTTCTTTAGATTGTTATATAAAAAAGTATTAAAAATATTAATTTAAAAGATAAAATTAATAACAAAAGAAATTCTAAATTATACCAAACTAATAAAAAATTATTTTAAATCCAAAAAAAAATATAGCGAGTGCAAGAGAGCAAGAGAGTGCAATGGAGTTAATAAAAATTTGCAGTATTAGAATTTACAAGAAAACAATAAAATGTCCCAAAGAGAGGAATCCAGAAAACAAAGTGTTGAAATCTGGGTATTATCTAAACCTCCCCATTGGATTTATAATAAAATTAATATATGCCCCCAGAACAAAGCCATCAAGAAATCGATCCTTAGATCTCAGCCCTTGTAGCTGAAAGAAGAGGCAAAAGAAAAAATCTATAATACCTAACAAATCTATACAGACCTTACTAAGGAAAACGATTGAAGGAAAAGGAAGAAGAGAGATAGAATAGAACTAACAGAAACCCTAATCAGGATAGGAAGAGAGCCTGTTATTTATAATGTTTGATTTAGCGAGCTAGGCCCATGAAGTGATAAAAATGAATAATAGGCCCATTCAAATGTATACTTTTAAAAAATATAAAAGAAATAGTTAAACCATAATAATTTCATGTATAAATCTTCAATTTTTCAATATGTCAATTCCCAGAGGATGGATTTCTCAGTAGCTAATAAACCATAATCAAATCTTTTTAGTATTAAGAATGATGATCAAATAACACTTAATGAATTAAACAATATAATTGTAATTCACAGACAGGATGTTTGATTGTATATATATATATATATATATATATATATGTATGCATATATAAACAAGTTAAAAAGAAGAAAGGAACAAACTCCTCCTAGTCCTGGAAGAGATATAGAATTTACAATAACTCCTACCCTATACATATATATATATATATATATATATATATATATATATATATATGTATATGTGTTCTTATTTGTGTGCAATTCTTCTGAGCAATTTCTGGTTGATGTGTGCCTATATATCTAATGTATGCCAGAAGGAAGTTTTAGTAAAGTGAAACAAAAGCCTACTATATATTTGTGGTTTGACTGTGAATCAGCATCTAATAAATATTCTGTACTTTCCTTTATTGTGCTTTGTATAATCTCTCTTCTTTGGAATGGAATGATTTCATGTGAGAGCTGAATTCCGAAACCTAACAACAACACAGGATATGTCATCTTTACTATCCTTGTTCAATGCTGCCATGGTTAATTGTTCAGCTGCTTTCTGGGGATCTCTTGTTTTTCTTGCAATATCAACAGCTTCTTGATTACTCATTACCTGACAACAAACAATAAAAGAAAAAGAATAGAGAGAGAGCGAGAGACAAATATATATACACACATATATGTGAGACTGTAGACAGCAGAACCTTGAATTTTTCTTTATGAAAAAGGTAAATCACCTTCCAGAGGCCATCACTAGCAAGGATGAGAATATCACAGTTAACATCAATGGTGATATCAAGAATATCAGGATCTGAACGCAGATGTGATTTAAGGCTTTTATCTCCAAATGCACGAGAAACAGCAAGCTGTCCATTCACCCTAGGCACGTCCCCTATAACAATATAGAAAGTAAAACACTGTAAATTCATGATCCACAGAAACAATTTAGCATCCAACTTTTTTGCGACATGCAAGAGTAAACCTGGATATTTCTCCAAGAAATGAATGGTAATGCAGAATCATAAATATCGTGTCTGTCCATTCTCTAGTAATAAGGGAGATGATAATAAGTAAGGAAACAAATTATGCCACAACTCTTGATGAAGATATACATATAATTTACACACGTGGATCATATGCCTCATGAAAGGAAATCAGATCATGGATCTCCACAGTACTGCTGGAGAAAAAATCTTATGACAAGATTTTGGATCAGATATTAAGAATCCAACGTAGCCCTTTAAGATAGAAAGATGAGAACATGGCGCGGTGTTCATAAGGCCATGATAAGTAGACCAGAAGCGGATGACCGAATCATTTCCCTGCTAATACATACAGTGTAACCTGCCAATACTCAAAAAAAGAACTTAGCGGAACTGGCAACTTGTTTTCCAAGTCTCAGAATCCAATAAGTCCATCATATGTATAAGAAATACACATTTTATATGCTTTAGCTTGCATTGTATCGACTTTCCAGATCGAAATCAGTAGTGCTATTTATTCTTGTCTCCTGAAGGAGAAAACATTGACTGAGATCAATACTTGAGATTTCTGATAAAACTGCATAGCTAAAACTATGCATCATCAAGGTTTTTTCTTTTTTTTTTCTCCACAATCTAATTCTGTTGGTAATAATGATCATTAACAAGAACTAAAATCAAAGCAAAAGGGGAAAACACATGTTATAAATATGCATTATCCATAATATTGAGAAATTAATGCGTTAATAAAAGAAACAGTAACAAGACAATTGTTTTAAACGAATTCACCCTTGTTCTCGTATTCACGCCAAGTATACAGCAACACAATACATAAAAAGGAAAAATGAAATCCCTTCTACTTTTAAAGGAGAGTCAGGATAAGAGAGAAAAGAAACCTGGCAGGTTGGAGACAAAACCACCCTTGTTCTCAATGGTACCTCGTTCAGTACTAGGCTCATGGTCTATTGTCATCTGAATTGCTTGACCTCCCCTAGATAGAACAGCTCGGGAATCTCCTACGTTAGCTACCCATAATCTTTGGCCATTTATCAGAATTGCAGTCACTGCAGTTGAACCTCCTCGGCCCAAGTTAGAACTTTGGAGAATATCTTGATCAGTTTTCTCATATGCTTTCGAGATGCATCCACCTGGATTAGTCCAAAACTCGCCCTGATATAACCAAAAACTACAAGCATGATGTTTCAACCAAAAGTGACGCAATTTTGTGAAGTAAAAAACTATATATATAGAAAAAGGACCAAGCGGTTTAGCACATGTAACCTCATTCAAGATGTTGGCAAATAAATATTTTTGCAGGTATGCCGGAACAGCACTCCCAAGATGTCCGTCATAAATAGCAAAAAGGCCAAGCTCATGTCCATCTACCCGTGCAAACTTGGCCACGTGGTAGTCTTCCATAGGATGATTGGCTTTACCCTTCACTAGGTGGAAACCATATTTAGTTTGACCCTCACGGCTTTTTCCTTTACCGGATATATAAGCTGACTGCCCCCCTACACACTGGATATAAAAGACAAATGAGGGTACGTAACAATCTAATATAAACTTAAGTTATGCCGTATACGACAACATTCAGGAATAACGAGGATAAAGTCAAAAGCAGATCATGACAAAAGTATCAATAATATAGGAAGACACTAACTAGAATATTTCATGATATAACCATGCACGTACGTAGATTTTTTGAAACATTGTCTGACATTTTCTTTCATAACTTGTCAGATAAGTTAAATCTAATGTTTAAAATTATTAATTCTTTGTCATGTAAACAAAGCTTTGCGTTTTAACATAAAGTGAATGAGAAACTTATAACAATGGAGAATCAAGCTTTTTACCCTGATCCAGGCAACATAGGGCAGAAATGCATACAGCTTTTAGAAACATAATCAAGTTAACTATAATGGACTTCAGTTAACTCTCATATAGTCTTATGTTAAAGGATCCTCTGGAAACATCAATACTCCCCTGTAGTATACATGTTAAATTAAAAGGGAAATCACTCAGAGCTCATTATTACAAAGATTATATTATCACATTTTAAACATGATTAATTTCTAATATAAATTTGCAAACAAGAATGACAAGGGCTGAAAGTAATGGCCCATACATACAGACAAATGTACAAGCAGTGAACTGCATGTTGAGACCTCATATATTTCCATGGCTGTTCTCTGCTTAATGATTCATTTATAAATGGAATAAAGAGCTAATTGACATATACTGATCAGAGGAAGGGCCAAAAAATATTGCCATGGAAACCTAATTAGTTTGCTCATTAGCTAAAGGTTCAAATATTCTGATGAAAGAGTAGAATTTCAAAAACTTATATCTAAATCCTGAACTAACCACTATAGCAAGTGAAATGGTTTCATTAAGTCCTCAGAGCTCACATACAATATTCCAAAAACAACAAGAGCATAAAAGTAACACCTCATTCTCTGTCATTTCGAGCTCTACAGCATAATGCATGATCCATAAATTTCATCAGAATGACAGGATCAACATGAAAATAGAAATCTAGATACACCAAGAAAAAGAAATATTACCTGAACACAAGCAACATTGAAGCACAGTAGCTTATCCATCAAATTCTTTGCTAATTGAACAAATATTGAATCTTTAGGCAAATCTTCAACATGCAACACCTTTAACTCCCTCGATCATCTTCCAGTCCTTCAAATTGATTACCAACTAAAACTCACCGAACTCCTATTCCCCCACAATAAAAAGAAAATTTCACAAGTTGAACAAAACCCCACAAAGCAAAACTCAGAAAAAAAACTATACCGAATTCAATTGAAACAAAAGCAAATAAAAATCCCATTTTTCAAGAATTGGTCCAACTAAACAATATTAATCACAGAAATACTAGAGTTAACTTGTTGCCAACATCATTATCCAGCTGTTTCCTTTTCTTTGTGTAATGAATTTGCGCAAAACAAAATACTTTTTAAATACCTATAATGAGGCTAAAGAACAAGAAAAAGAAACTGAAAAAAGGGAAGCATTTAAACCATTTGAACCACTGAAAATAAAAAATGCCCATTTAACAATTGGAATAATAGTGTAAGAGAGACAGAAAGAGACTAGTGTAAATTTCGCTTACAAGGGGACGAACAACCGATTCTTTTTTCAGGCTTGGGCTTCTTTTTCTTGTTTTTTAACCGTCTTATTTGGCTTTCTGGCAACAAAAAAGGGCAAAAGTGGGAGAACGTTACTTGTTGACTTTGTTGTCTTCTGCTTCTTCTGATGTATACGTGTTACGATGTTAGCTTCGTTTTCCTTCTCTCTTTTCTTCAATGTTTCTCCTTTCGGTTCTTCTTGTTGCCATTACAGCCCCTTTTTGTTCACTCTCATTTCTTTTATATATATATATATATATATATTTAGTATCTTCTTCTTGAATTTCAAATTCAATTTAAATACGTCTCACACCAAATATATTCGTCCCCTTTATTTTATATTATATATATATATATATATATATAACAGATAAAGTTATACACGTCTCTTTTATAAAATTTTAAAATTATTATAAAAAATTTAATAATATTATTATTTTTCATGTAAAAACTTCAATATTTAAGTAAAAAGAAATTGTAACAAGTATAAATCTATGATTAAATATAATACTAAAATATATTATAAATATTACATAAAATTACGAGTTTTATAATTACAAATATTGTAATTCATATTTATTACAATATAAATTATAAACTATGTTAAAACATTTTAAACTAATCCATTTTTAGATTTAGATTTCAAATATACAAAGTTAGTAACAAAAAAAATAATAATAAAAATGGGGAGAAATAAGTAAATGTTTTGGTTAATTAGGGTATAGTTTTTTGAAAACTTGTTGTAGAAGTAGAATTGGTGTGATTATAATTTATAACGTGGAAAAGATTGGGCAAAAGTGAGAGAAGGATCAAAAGGGACCTACATACATTTTTGTCGATATATATATATATATATATATATATATATATTGAGCAAATCATTGGTTTTTAAGATTGGATGTAATTTTACTTAAATAAACTACTTTCACTTGATTAATAGTATTTAGACTCATTTTTATATACTATTGTTTATTTATTTTTGTTATCGATGTGGGATGGAATATCACAAATATATTTACATAGAAGTCTAAAAAGAATCTTTTTAAAATAGAAATATAATAATTTTTAAAAATTATTAAAATTTAATATTATAGAAACGTATAAATTTGTTAAGAAAAGTAAAGAATATTTATTGGAAAAAAAAAACTTGTTTTTTCACAAGTCATAAAGGAGGATTGGCTTGACTAAGTCAAACAGATTGACCTAGGAAATTAATTAATCTCATAGAGCAGTAGTAGTTGTCAGTTACCCCTCTTTCGTTCAAATTTTTTCTTTCCTTTTCTTTTTTCCAAAAAACTAAATTACTTTGATACCCTCAAGGTTTTATTTAAAAAAAAAAATTCATCTACCGTAATATGTTATGGATTCAAGTTGAATTTTTTTTTTAAATGATATAATTTTTTAAAAACAAGATTTTACTTTTAAATTGGAGTAAAAGTTGAAAACCAAAATTATATAAACAAACTTATATTCATGGATAAGAAAGTGTATATAAATTATCTGTAAAAATTGAATATTAAAATATTTAAAATGCATGTTATTACACAATTTACTCCTAGGTTTAAGGATATTCATTTATTTCAAGCAAAAGCGAAATATTTAATAAAAATACTGAAGTATGGACAACTTTACTTTACCCATATAATCAAAATTATCGGAATGGCCATTATATATTTGTTTAATAAATTAATCTTTATACTATATATATATATATATTATATATATTATATAATATATATTATATATATTTGTATAGCATTATAATTTATTGGACAGTCGTAATCAGACATATTCTTCTTTGTCATTATGTATTAATTTCAAGTGCTAATTACACGGTGGAAGTTGCAAATGTGAGAATCTCCATGGATAAGCTAAGCTACATTCTTAATTTACTGGCCGGCTGAACAGCCAAGAGAATCATGGATGACAGAAATATTAATTTAGTTCATATATTTGATTACTTCATTTTTTTTTTTCCTTAAAAATTGATAGGATAAGATGAGATTTTAATTTGATTAGAAAATTGTAAATTTTTGTCCTTAACTGAAGAGTTTCCTTAAGAAATGTTGTGAAATACAACAACAGCACATTTGATTTGATTCCATCTCAAGAACAGTTAAATATCTCATGAAACTAAATGACATAATTTTTTTCCAGAATGTAACATTTGAATTTGTCAATACAGCTAAAGTTTTTGTTTGTCACTTTCATGAGTCATGGAATTCTTTTTGCTTAGTATAAAAAGAGATCAAAATCAGAGGAATTCTTAATTATTTCAGATCAACAATGGCGAATAATAGGACATGCATGCCTTCAATTGCTCCTATTCCTTCCCAAGTATCTTCTGTTTCTACTGAGTTATCTATCATGGAAGAAGCAAAACTCAGGTTTAAACATGCATTAAGAAAAAATGTTTCCAGCCCACGTTCCCCATCAAGCTTTCAGAAGGTCTGTCTGCTTCTTTATGCATTAATATATATATATATATATATATGTATTGGCATCATCATATGTTTTATGTTATGTTTGTTCTTGGAAATTACAGATAATGGCTGAGATTGTAGGAACATATATCCTTATCTATGTGGGATGTGGAGCTGGTCTTGTTAACAGATTAGCCACACTTGGTGCAGTTGGAATTGGAGTTGTCTGGGGAATGGTGGTCATGGCTTTAGTTTATACACTTGGCCATATCTCTGGTGCACACTTCAATCCTGCAGTCACCATTTCATTAGCTTTAGGAGGCAGATTTCCTTTCCCACATGTAAGTAATTGTTATATATATATATATATATATATCATTGAATATAAAAGATAAACTTGTAAAGTGTTCTTATATTTTCATTGGATTTTGGTACAGGTGCCCATGTATGTTATTTCACAGTTTTTGGGATCTTCACTTGCAAGCCTTACCTTGAAGTTGCTATTTAAGGACGAAGATAATATACTTCCAATTCTCACTCAATACAAAACTCCAACCACAATTTTTGATGCTGTTGCATGGGAGTTCATTATAACTTTTATTCTGATGTTTGTGATCTGTGCAGTAGCTACTGATCATAGAGCCGTAAGTGTTATTATATATATATATATATATATATATATATATGTATGTATATATTCCTTTCGTTTTGATTGATTACTTACTGGGAACAGAACAAGGCACTATCTGGAGTGGCAATTGGAGTAACAATTTTGTTCAATGTCACTATTGCTGGGTAAGTCAATTGAATTTATAACAGCCAGCAAAGAAGAGATTTTTTTCAGTAATTTAAGATCTTACTTTGGAATTAATGGCAGACCCATAACTGGAGCTTCCATGAATCCTGCAAGAAGTGTTGGCCCTGCAATTGTAGCTGGTGAATACCAGAACTTATGGGTTTTTGTAGTGGCACCTACCCTTGGCGCCATGGCTGCAACCTTAGTGTACAGTCTCTTAAGGGTAGCAGAGACAGAAAAAGATGAACAACCACTGAGTAATTACAATGATCTATATCTACACCCTGAGGTGTGAAGATTTCGTCCATCTAACTATCCCAGAGGCTTACTGATGAAGAAGAAACAGAGCCTTACGAGTAATAGGTAAACTAAAAATACTGATGTTTGTACCATTTCACCAAACAGAAAACAAGACAAATCAAATATTATCTTACAATTTCATAAAGCAATTGTCTTTTTTTTTCTTCTACTCATTCGATAAAAATTTACATCTCCAAATTGGTAAAGATGCCACATATTCAATGGCAGAATATGTTCAAGATGCCACTGAAAAGAAACAATGGTGGTACAGACTACTAACAATATACAAGTACACATGCATGATGTCCTAATCCCAGAATACTCATGGATGTAATAACCAAAAACTGATGCAAAAAGGGATAAAGAAAAATCCCTTTGGGGGAAGGACATTATTGTGATAATTACAGCTGCCTAATAAACAAAAAGCCATGTTTATTACACTGCCAATTCCTAATTTCGAGATTTGTCTTCTTGGCCTTATGATATATATATATATATATGCTATACAACCGAACCATCCACGTAGTATCAAGGAAATGAGTAGAGGCTACAGAAGGACCAACCACCTTATCCAAGTTCGAAAGTTAGGCACAGATCGATCAACTTCTGACTAGAGTGAAGAAAAAAAACGATGAAGAGGGTTAATTTGATTGCCATGCATGAAAAGCTTCTACCACAGTAGAAGAAGATCTCTGGTAGTTTTTGCTCTTGCCATGTCGCGGAGCATGCATCGCCTGTTTAGCAAATAAACTCTCGACAATTACAGCAGTACAGAAGAGCAAAACAGCTAAGAACTACAAACATATGTCATGATCTTTAATTTTTTGAATCTGGATGCCTATTGTGTATCAGAAATCATGAATTTACCTTATCCTGTCTGGGGGAGCCGCCTCCAATTTATTATTTGATGAGATTCTGGATGCCTTTGCAAGTAAGGAGAAGTAGCACCTAAGCCATTATCTTCACTAACAAATTGATCTGAAAAATTGGAACTTGAAGGTGACCACACTGGAACTACACCTCCATCCCTTTCTCTCCTACCACCAATGGAAGATGATTCTGCTGTTGAGTCTTCAGAATTCCTTCGGCCTACTAGAAAATTGAACTGAGGAAGCATGTTATTATTTCTAGCTGTTGTGTGAGGCTGGCTAAACGCTTCGTTTCGAGCTTCTTCAATCATATTGACAGTTATTGGCACTTCTGCTCTACTAGTTTCTGCGGAATTTCTCACATCTGTAGAGGTTTCTTCATCTTCAATTCTCAATATAGATGAAGTTATGCTTGGAACCATCTGATCCTCGTACCGTCGAATTCCTGCAGTAGTGGGATTATTTCTTATGGGATGGTGCTGAGTTATCTCAACTTGCATGTCTTGAGGAAATGCAATCGGTCCTGTTTCAGAATCTCCAAGTCCTTCTTCAATTCCATTCTCCATAGCTGCTCTAGAAGCTGCTTCAAGTTGCCACATCTGTGAAAGTGCTTCTTCCAGCCTGGCTTCTGCTGCATCTATTCCTACTAAAGGGAGAGGGTAATTGGAACCGAGCTCAACCCCAGCAGCTTGGAGTACATATTCTGGAGCATTCCAGGGATGATGTATCCATTCAGTAGGTAATCTAGCAAGTTCAGGCAGCCATCGCCGGACGTACTCTCCGTTTGGATCACATTTATAACCCTCAAACTGCAAGGAAAGAAAATTCCCTAAATATCAAAAGCAAATAAAAGATACGTATGTTTTTATATCTGATACGAACAAAACAGTTGGAGTTCTACCAACAGATGTTAGATTAATGTATATGTTTTGGTAAAGTTTTCCAATTCGTACCTGTGGATTGTCAATGCGATCAAGCTCACGGCCATCAGGTAAGGTACCAGATATATATTGCCAACCAAGAGCATCACTTTCAAGATCTGCATCCAAGAGAGTATCCCAAAAATATTTCATACCCCACCTCCAAGGAAGCTGCAAAACTTTGACAAAGAAACTGGAGACAACAACTCGTATCCTATCGTGTAGCCAGCCAGTAGCCCATAGTTCTCTCATACCAGCATCCACCAACGGGTAACCGGTTCTACCTTGTCTCCAGGCCTTAAAGTAACCCTCATCAACAACCCAAGGGAAGTACTTGAGATGACCAAGCAAAGGCTTTTCATGGCTGTGAGGATGATTAAAACTCATGTACCTCGAATACTCTCTTAGACCAATAGACTTGAGGAATAGATTCACACTCTCTTCACCAGCTCTGTTACCCTCATTAGCCCACAGGACTTGTTTGATCCGAACAAGATGGAAAACTTTTCTTACACTGACTTCACCAAAATGTAAGTGAGGAGAAAGAAATGATGTTGTAGCACTATCAGCTTTTCGTCGGTTCTTTGAGTATTCAATTAAGGGTCCATTGATGAAGGTGGTCAAAGCTTTGTCAGCATTGCTCCAGCCAGGAGACCATGCCCGAGCAAGAAGCGCATTACTTGCTTTCTCTAATTCATCCTCAAAGATCAAGTTATCCGAACGGCATCTTGAGACATCACCTAGAAAAGACAAAAGAAATTTGAAAACAATGTCATTAAGCAAACTTGGAACAAGTTTAGAGAATCATGACTGTCTAGAAGCAGACCAGAGATTATTCTTTTAGGTGGAAGAAGAGGAGCTTCAGGATCATAAGGCATGCTGAGGCATCTTTCCCAGAATGCTGCAAATGTCCTGAATGGACGGCCTTCGTCATCATTAACTTCCCAGGGTTCATAGAGCAGGTCTGCATTGAAAGAGCGCACAGCTACACCTGCAGCTGTTAAAACTTCCTTTGCCCTGTGATCTCTCACTAGTGATATGGGATCTATAACACAGGCACACTAAGTTAGTCAAACAATGAATCTGAGACAAAATATATTGAGCTAACTTTCCTTCCATTTTCTTCTCTCCCTTCTCATTGGTTATTTACAGAACAACTTTGTTATGAATGTAAGAAACATAATTTAACATACAAACAGAGTAATTGGCCAGCAAGAAAGCAACAGATTTGACCCCAAAACTTCAGTTTTTTTATTGCACAATACAGTAGTTAAGGAAAGCAAAAACAGGAAGGCACTAACTATATAATAGTTTAAACAACACCATGAGCATTTAAATAAGCCAAAATTCCACCCCATAACACATTTTTTTAATGAAAAATGATTAGTTGGAAACATATTTTAACAAAAAAGAAAGAAAGATTTTCTGACAAAACTCAAAAGTAAGGATTCTTGGACTAAACTATTATAGTACAGAACAGGGGTTGACTGGAACATAATCCAAGGCAGACATATATCAGAATTAGAACTTGAACTGACCATATAAATGATTGAAGAAGAGCTGAGTAGCCCCTGTAGATTTCACAACTTCAAGGAGAGAAGAAATACTGTCAGTAGATCTCCTTGTGATTAGAACAGTTCCAAGACTTCTCAAAGAAGAATCAAGATGAGCCAAACTCTGCTTCAGCCACCATCTTGATACTCTTCCAGGTTGATAGTGACCTTCTTCCTCAGGTGCCCAGATGAACACTGCAAACACTGCCCCTGCTCTTACCCCAGCAGCCAGTGCAGGGTTATCTTCCACTCTCAGATCCCTTCTGAACCATACAATACTACATCCCCCGCCTGACATCTCTAAAATTCTCAAGAACTCAACTTTTTAATAACACACACACTCTCTCTCTTTCTCTTTCTCTTTCTCTCTCTATCCTACCTATGAACCATAATATGGCAACTATCTTGGAGGACAGAAACTATCTTATCCTCTCAGAGTTGCCACTACTTTTCAGTTTTCACTCAATTGGGAAGGATAATTTCAGACCATAAGGAAGAAAAAAAGATTGTAACCCTCTTTTAAGGAAATAAACCATAAACAAACTGAATTCAATTCCTGAATGAAATCCTGTATGTATAAGAATTTAACATATGGGGGAATCTTGTACTCCTCAATATCACTTGGGGTGTAGAAAAGGGCTATGAAAAAGAAAAAACATGAAACTTTAGAAAGGAAAAAAAAAGAAAAAAATGGGGGAAAGAAGGACAGAGAGTGAAGGTGAATGGTTAAGGTAGTGGGGTTTCTTGGAAAAATTGATAGACAAATTTCATCCACAACTTTCTTTTTTTGTTTTTCTAGATTTTTCTTCTTTTTATAAATATATATATATGTATGTATGTATATATCTCCACTTATCCTATGAGAAGCAACCAAAAAAGAAAACCCATCCAAAACCCCCCACTCTAGTGCCTTCTCTAATCCTCTCTCTTTGACAGGGTGGAAAATTGCCATTGCTTGATGCAAACACTCCCTATACAGCTCAAAGATAGAACAAGACCCACCAAGTTATACAGGATATATACAAATTATTGCAGCCTGAAAGTGATTGTAGGGGTTATTCTTTCTATCAAAATACTGAATAATATCATGGGCAAATTTGTGCCCTCAACTTTTGCTTCTAACTTACTTCAGACATTGAATGATTCTCCATCAAATTAAATTACCTTACATTCTATTTCAAAAGACAAATAATTCTCTTACCACTTCTTTCTTTATTCTAAAATTACTTGTAATAATTCCCTTTTAAAATGAGTTGATTTTATATTTTGGAGGTTTTAAGATAAAAGACTATATATATTAATAGGGCTATGAACTGTCACTTTTAAAATAGTTTTGCATCTGATTCTGCTTTTCTATTCATAGGGATGGGAATTGTTCATGGCAATAGGCAGTTCCGTCCAGGATGAAACAGGAATCTTCCAACTTGAAATGGAAGATACAACTGGATGGGAATGGGATTAAGAAAGTTGGGGGAAAAGTTTAACACACAAGATGAGAAAAGAATCATTTTTTTTTTCGTCTCATTCCCATTTTGTTGGCCAGTCCCCTCTTGCCTTCCTTTGGTCCAATTTCATTTCAATTTGGATCTCATATAATCCATCACAATCTTCAAAAACCACTTCAATTAAAACTTGTTTGTTCATGAGCAAAAAATTTAGTTTTTTTTATGCGAATTTAGTGTATTTTTGTTTTTATTATACCTTAAATTTATAATTTTTAAAATTCAAAATTAATAAATAATAATCATTAATCAAACAACAGAGATTTGCATAATTAATAATTAAAATATTAATAAATTTGTAATAAAAGGAAAAGAATGGGTCCCATTCACCACTTTGTAAACATCGTAATGCCACCAACCCCTTGTCCCCAAAATAAGACTGCCCAACTCAACCTTTTTTTTCTCTAAAAAAAATTAATTTATATTTAATTATTGTTGATGGAACGTACCCACATTTAATTTCATCACCCTTTTCCATTTTAAATGGTCGGACGATAAATATGTTCCATTAATTTAGGTTGATACATGACCTTTTCCTTTTTATTTATTCTTGTTTATGTTCAGTTTTAGAATTTCTTTTAAATTTTATTTTAAAAACACTAATAAATAAATAAATCATATTTATTTATATATTATGCAATCTTCTTCAGATTTTTATTTTATTTTATTTATTAATTTACATGGCTGAATTCCGAGAATATGTATAAACTACTACACGTGTTCACGAATTGGTCAGTGTTTTTTATTTTTATTTTTTAAAAAAAAAAATTTACAAGAAGAAATTCAAACTATTTCTTTGACTTATTTATTAAGAATCGTTCTTAATCCAATTCGTAGAACCAATAGAAAAATGTACGTATATAAATACGCAAAAGATTATATTTTAAATATATTTGTTTAATTGATTATAAATTTAAGTTTTTTTATTTTTCTCAAATAAAAAGATGAAAAAAGTTATCACTTGGAGGCAGACGATAATGTACCAAATGCAATAATTTTAATAATTGTACCGACATAATAGTATAAGGAAAATATAAATAAAACCAAGAAGATTTCTAGAATAATTGTTTCCTTTTTTCTCTTTCTTGTTTTTTCCAACTATAGTTTTCCTTTGAGTTCCAAATGACAGATAATTCACGTTCATTTTGTCTGCAGGAATTGTGCATTCCCCTATTCCCTTGAGTCTTATCATTTTATTTAATCATCATTTATAATACCTTTGAAAAAAAAAACGTAATTTAATTAGTAACACTATCATGAAAAAATTTTAATTTTAATTTTAAAAAACTATATATATAAAAATCAAATTTCAATAAAACTCTTTACCAATTCATCTCATCCTTTCCTTTGGATTTAAAAACTGAATTTTTAATTTATAAAAGTATATATATATATATATATATATATATATAGATAATGTCCAATCAAATTTCTTTTTATATATACACATTATATGTATGTATTGCTTGGTTTGCAATTGGAAGATATCTTTTCACGAGGCAATGCAATGTACGATATGATGGATTGATTGGGGGTATTTCACCACGGAATTTAAATGGCCAGGCAATAGAAGAAGACATAATCTAATTTAATCAATCAGAAAGATACAATTTTAGTGGACAAAAAATTGGTTAATTATAAAATTAGTTACATATAATTATGTCTAAGAAATTTATATAAAATTTTTTATTTAGTAATCTATTTTAAATTAGTAAAATTACTTAGCATGTTTATACCAATAATTTTTTTTTCTTTACACCTTTTACATCATCTTTCTTTTAACTATTTATATATATTTGAAGTTCAATTTTAACATTAGAATTTCTAAATCACTGAAATCAAATTCAGTCAATCAAAAAATAATTTGAGGGTATTTTGTCTATTCACAATATATGTGTATATATATAGATGAGCCCCTGAAACTCCTGCAACCTCAACATCAAGACTTTGGGTTTCTTTCCGAAATAATGGATGAGCCAGAAACATACATACATATATATATATATATATATATATATATATATATATATATATTATGAGTTTTCCTTAAGTATATGCATACCTAAAGTCAAAATATATATTAAACACTAGGAAGACGACCCATGATTATGATATAGAGAAAGAAAGAAACCCTCATTTTCGATATCTTTATTAATAATGATCGATATTGAGTGTGTGATTAAAGTCCAGTTATTGGTCTAGAGTTGTCATAACAACATAGAAAGAAACACCTTTTTTCTTTAAGGTTTCTTGTTCACTATCATTGCTTGTGAGACAAAGAAACTTCAAAATGCTCTGATGATTTGAATTTTTTTTTTTTTTTTTTTTTTGCTAAAGAACCTTATCCTCACCATACTTGGATTTTCTTCAAAGTTCTTGTGTCATGGTAGACACATTTTGCTATATATATATATATATATATATATATGATGAATTATGTTAAATTATGTAATAGTATATATAGCGTGATTGAGAAGATATAACTCATTTCTTTTAAAATTTTTTACAAAATAGAAATACATATGATGTCTCTTTTCTTATAGATTATGTCACATTTATCAAACTACAAAAATTCTTATATATTTTTTATATCTATTTTTTAAATATTAATTAATCTTACGTACCACAATTTTTTATTTTTTTAAAAAAATCAAGAATCAAAATATAAAAATATATTAATTAATCTTTGGTTTTATGTGGCTAATGATATTCTCATTTTTAAGTTTAAATTTAGTCGATAGTACTTCACTTATTACTTTGAGAAAGTTATGAACAAAAAATTTTAAAAAATATTTGAAATATATATATATATATATATATATATATATTCACATTCTGAAGAAGCAAGCAACTCTCTGATCACACCAAAACTATATACATCGTCTAATAATATCATGTTCTCATTTTCTGGTATTAATTACGTATTTGCATGTCCACACATACATACATACATACATACATACATACATACATACATACATATATATATATATATGCAAAATAGAAAAGGTTGACCAAATAATTAACCTATCAAACTGATCTAATAATCATGATCATAAATTTTTTTTTTCTGTTTATAAATTCTACACAAAATTACAGACTTACCATTTAGATTGTAAAGCTTCATTAATTAACTCGAGTCCAAGTGTAGTGACTTCATCAGATCTAAAGCTGAAGATTTTGGGTGGCTATGATCATATCTCATCGAAAAGTAGGTCCGGCCAATACGAAGAAGCTTGTTCGGCGGCTGCGTTACTGGAGCCGGTGCTAGTTTCCCCTACGACAACATTATTGCCACTAATTATCGAAGTTGACGGCTCAGTAATAATTAGCTGTGGAAGTCTGGAACAAGAAGCAGCTTGATCAGCTTCAGGTGAAGGAAAATTATTATTTACAAACCACGGAGAATTAATTAGCATTGGCGCGTTATTATTCAAATGATGAGTTTCCAAATCAAAAGGAACAACTTCCAGTGTCCCTTCTCCTTCTTCTTCCACCATTGGATATTGGTATTGTATATTCGAATCAACGGTGATGATGTTGTTATTGTTGAATTGGGTATTTGATGAGCTGTTGGTCGTCATGATAGATGACGCAGCAGCAGCAGCAGCAGCAGAAGATTGGAGAAGAGAATAATACTGAAGTTTAGCTATAGCTTCGGCTTGAAGTAACCTTGCGGCGGCGTTGGCGTTGGCGTGTTCTTCCATTTGATGATGATCTAATAGAGTAGCTAAAGCTATTAGATTTGGTAAAGTTGAAAATAAATCCGTTCTTGGCCGATGGGTCATCGGATCGTAACCCATTTGTATTAGCTTCTTCTTTAAATGCGTGTTCCAGAAGTTTTTTATTTCATTGTCAGTTCTTCCCGGTAGATGCGTTGCAATTGCAGACCACCTAATATTATGATCAATTTCAACCATTTATATATTTTTACCAAAAAATAATAATTAATTATCAATTAATTAATTACTTGTTTCCTAGAATGGAATGGAGATGCAAAATTGTTTGTTCTTCCTCTTGAGAAAACTTTCCTCTTTTGATATCTGGTCGTAAATAGTTAGTCCATCTCAATCTACAGCTTTTCCCACACCTGTTCAGCCCTGCATGCATGCATGCATGCAAAAATAAGAACAAATTAATTAATTAAAAAACTTCTTTTATACTTTATTAATTAATTACCTGCAAGCTTAGGGAGGGCTCTCCAGCTGCCGTGACCGTGTTTTTGAATGTAATCGACGAGTTTTTGATCTTCCTCGGGCGTCCATGGTCCTTTCTTCAGGCCATTTTCATCGCAGCATGGAGATCTTCCCATTATTAACTTTCTCTCTCTAGTTTCCTTTCTTTTCCTTTCCTTCCTAGGATACTAATTGAGGACCTAATTAATATGCCAAGGGCGTATATATATATATATATATAGGTTGTGGCAAGTATTGGCTTTTTATAAATGTATTCTTTAATTATTCATTTGAAGCAAGTAATAAAGAAAAAGACTTTTCTCACTATGATCGACGACTGGTGATCATTGGCCATGATTAATTTAGTTAATATATATATATATACATACATACATATATATATATATATATATATATATATATATATTATATAATATATATATATATATATATATATATATATATAAGCTGACATAATACGTGTATGTGAACTTAAAGCCATGCACGCAATAGGATTTTTAATTTTTAATACAACAATTAAACATTTTCCACTCTGATATAATGGAATTTCTAATTAATTAGTATATAATTTGTGATCATTTTAATATATATATTATATATATATTTATTATTATTATTATTTGTTGATTCGATGTATTTTATAAACATTGCAAAAGAATTGTAAGATTTTAAAACGTTAAATTTATAAGTAAATCTTTTTAAATATACTTAAGTTTCAAGGATGAGACTTATTATACGTGCCTAGGAAATGACTTGAAATAACTAAGAACTGTCTAGACATGAACCAATTTTTCTTTTGGCAAAGTTCCTATATATATATATATATATATATATATATAGAAGTCAAAAAACCAACAGAAAATATCATACTTCAATACTCCTAAAAACAGAAAATGTCGCAAATGTTTTGTAATTTTGATGAAATAAAATTAATTTTATATATAGACCAAAAGTGATTGAAATATATATATATATATATATAATCAGATTTTTTAATAATAATACTGATATTTCACTCAAAATCTTACTTAATATAAAATTGTTTGTTGTGGGGGTGATTAATCCAAGGGACTGCAGGTTAGAATTAGGGAAGTTGGTATAGCCGATGTCCTAAATCTTCACCAGTTTCTTTGGAAATTTTATATATATATATATATATATATATATATGTAGGACACATATGACCTCAAATCTTTGTATTCTTTTCTTGTTTTTTACTTCTTGTTCTTGTTTTTTTAGGTTGTTTGGTTGTTATATTACTCTACAAGCAACACTAATCCATGCAAAAATTATTATTATTTTTTGACCACTTCCTTTGCTTATATAGTTAAAGCTAAAAAGAGAACACATATTTTCTCAACAAAACGCGCAAACTTAAAATGACCATAAATGGTAACATAAGATTGCTGGTTCTATGTATATATATATATATATACATATAAACACTTGTATAGAGAAATATATAGCAAAGCTTTTGATTTGTGATACATGCGTGACATGAATGAAATGACTATTTCACCCCTTCAAATTTTTGGGAATGATTTGAATGATCCCTCATCTTAATAGAAACATATATGTCTTGTAAATATTATACGAAATCAATAGAAACATATATGTTTTGTAAATGTTATACGAAATCACGAGTTTTACATTCTTTATAAGTATTAATATATAAAAGACATGAAAGATATTCTATTTTACAAGAATTAACTTTTGTAGTGCAATTATTGAATCAAATTTAAATTAGTAAAAACGGTGACTCTCGACTACTTAATTATCTAACAAAAAAAATTGACTTGAACAACTTAAATAAGACGTCTTATTTATATATATTATATATATATATATATATATATATATAATATAATTATTATATATATATAAAGATTTAGTACTAAATCTATAATTTAAAAATTATTAAGTGACTTAATTAGACAATTAACCTTAAAAATTACTCCAAAGTCAAAATTGTTTTTCCTTTTATATAGAAATCCGAACCAATTGTTAAACAAAGAAGCAAGCAAGCTATATATTACTGAACTTTGACAATTTTTCATTACTGAACCAAATTATTAACAAATTCTTGTGAATGGTTATTTCTAATATATGCCCTAAAAAGTTTCCTACCAACCAAGATTTTTTTACAATCTCTAGGACAAGAAAGAAATCATTATTTGACCGTGGATTTTCCTTTTTTTTTTAATGATTATTAAGTAATTAATTAATTAATTAAACAAAACAAGTCAACAACTACCTAATCTTTTTTGTTGGCTTAACTTTCACTAGCAAAGTAGAAAAATGACGTAAGCCATTAAAAAAATGTTAAAAATAATAATAATAACCGTAATTAAATTCAAACCAAACTGGCAAATATTGATTTCCCATGGTTTTTGTTTCTTCTTTTTATTTCTCTTCGTGTATTTTTTAATCTTATAAATAATTCAGACCTTAATAGTTTTTTATTATAAATTCAGTAATGAAAGTTATTTACTGTTGAAGAAATTTTCTATTTTTTATTTATTTTTCAAGTTACAATTTGTTTATGAGCAAAGGATAAAATTGTCCACATTAAAAATTAATAGTCAGGTCACAAAATTAACCTAGCCTAGCGTTTATAGTTATTTTTTTTTTGTAATTAATTAGTTATAATTTTGATATGTTATGAATTTTAAGAATTATAGAAACATAAAATTTTAAAAAAAAGAATTATCAATTTAGACATTTGTTATAAAAACATATAAATTGAAATCAAAGTTTAAAAACATTAAAAATATAATTTAATATGGCAAAAATAAATAAATAAATTATACTGTTTTTAAACAAATTCGCAAATGTCATCTATTAAATTATATAATTTTTATAATTTCATTATTTTTTTAAAGACAAATTAACATAAATAGTTTTCAAACTATTGAAATTTAGTGAGATTAATCTCTAAATTATTATTTTGATATAATTGATTTTCAAACTATAAAAAAAATATGATATTGGTCCTTACATTAAATATTTCGTTAAATCATTGGTTAAGTAAAAGAAACTCTAAAAATATTTATGTCACTATTAATATATTTAATAATAAGTACATTGACATAAATAGTCTTCAAGCAATAGATATTTGGTGACATTGGTCCCTAAATTATTATTTTTTAGCGAAATTGGTTCTTAAATTAATTATAAAAATTGTAATATTAGTCCTTTCGTTAAATTTTTTTGATCGAATAAAAAAAACTCAAATATATTTATGTAGTTAGAATATTTAAATATACATAATATATATAATTTATGTACATATACATTTAAATAATATTTTAATATCATTCTCACATTTTATTTTTTCTTTATCTTTTCTTCTTCCTATTCATTTTTATTTTTGAAAATTAAAAAATTTATTTATTTAATTTTCTTATTATTTGTACCAATTAATTTTTTTCAAACTTTTTATTCGTTGAAAAATAAAAACAAAAAAAGTAAAAAGGAAAGAGAAGAAGAAGGAAGAAGATAAAGATAAATAAAGATGAAAATAATATTATATGTATAATATATTTAAATAACGTAACGATATAAATATTTTGGATTAAAAAAAAAAGAATAAAATCACACAATTTTTTATAATTTAGAGACCAATATCACCAAACATCTATAATTTGAAGGACTATTTATGTTATTTTACTTATTATTAAATATATTTAAATAGTGTAGTGATATAAATATTTTTAATTTTTTTTTATTTAACGAACAATTTAACGGAATGACCAATATCACATTTTTTTTATAGTTTAGGGATTAATTCTATAAAAAAAATTTGGGGACCAATATCACCAAACATTTATAATTTAAAGACTATTTATATCAATTTGCCTTTTTAAAAATAATTTTAAATAATTTTATCACTTATTTTTATAATTTATCAACTTTCATTCTTCTGTTAATAATTAGTTGTTCGTCAATTCTTTTTAATAAAAATAATTTTATATTGAAAAAATAAAAATAATAACATACTTTAAAAATAAAATAAAATCACAAAAATTATACTAAAAAATAAAATAAATCTTATAAATACTTTCCTCTATATATATATATATATATATATATATATATATATATACACTTTTATATATCCATTTATATATAATATAAAATTACAAAATTTTTAAATTTTTTTGTCCTTTATTCTTAATTAATGCATAATAACTTTTGATTTTTTTCATTTTATTTATTGATTTATTGATTTTTAATTTATCTCAATTTTATATTGATAACCCATAGCTGACAATCTCAAGATAAAAACTTCGCTCTGATATATAAAAATATTTTTAATTTCTCTTATTTATTGATTTTTTTTAAAAATATTGCTTCATTTTTTTAATTTCTCATATATATATATATATATTAATCTAGGAAAATTTTATGTGAATATATTTCTTCTTAAGAATGATATGGAATCTGCAAAATAAACAAGTCAGTAATCCACAATCACTACCAAGTATTCAAATTCACTTTGGAATTTTGGAAATTTTCCCATGAGATCCATTCCTCACATATCGAACAACCATGTGGTTGTTAATGGGGTCTGTTATATTGATGGTAGACGTGACATATTACCGAAGATTTGACATGTTTGACATTTTCTGACGAAGTTGAGAGAGTCTTGTTGAAGAGTTGGCCAATAATATCCTTGATGAAGTATCCTTGCGGCTAATGCTCTTGCTCTTGGGTGGCATCCACAAGTTCCTTCATGAACTTCTTCGAGAATCGGTTGTATCATGTTTGGGGGGTATGCATCGAAGTAGAGGCTTGGTAAACGATCTTCTATACAGGATTCCCTCATTAATTATATATCGTGCACTTTGCCTCCAAATTCGTTTAGTTTCATTTCGATTGTTTGGAAGTATATCCTCCATTTCAATATAATTTTTGATCTCATTTATCCAAGTATTTTCACTTACAACAATGACCATTGTTGAACTCGTGTGGTTAACTAAAGGAGAGGTGTGCACGTCGATATTGATAAGAAGATTATTTGGAACATCTTGTGATGCTACTCGGGAAAGATGGTCTGCTTCCTTATTTTGTTGTCAATCTATCTTTTTCAATTGAAGATAATCGAATGTATTTTTTAGCTGAAATGCTTTCTCCATATATCTCTTCAGGTTGCCGGAGTTGAATGCATAATCTTCATTCAGTTGTCGAACCACTATTTGCGAGTCACTATAAACAAGTATTGATTTTATTCTGGCTTCAATTGCCCAAAGTAAACCTTGAATAAGGGCTTCATATTCAGCTTGATTATTGGATAAAGGATAATCAAGACGAATACTTTTGCACTCCACTTGTTCTTCGCTGGGAGATTTAATGACTATTCCAATTCCTGCACCTCGCAAGTTTACGAATCCATCAACAAACATAGTCCAATGTTCCGGCAACTGCCGAGGTGGAGGTTTTTCATAAGGAATAATAGCAAGCCCTTCATCTTCTAAAAAAGAGGCTTCTACTAAAAAGTCTATCAAAGCTTGCGCTTTAATTGTTGTGCGATGTTTGAATTTAATATCGTACCAACACAATTCAATTGATCATTTCAACATCCTTCCGGACTTGTTCATTTTGTGAAAAATTTGTTTAAGTGATTAAGTAATCCAGCGTCATATAGGGTGAGGGGAGAAACTTCACGAGCACCACAGAGAAGTGAAGTTAGAGAATCACATCAACATACCCAAAATGGAGTAAGGAGACCGCGTGCAAGATTGTCGTCCAGTTACTCTCAAAGACCGAGAACTAAAGCAACACCAGAATATCATATGCCAGTCGCTAAGTCCTTGGCCAAATCAACACCAAGGCAAACTCCGCGACAAAAATTGGTGAAAAGAGGAGTAGAGATGATTCGCAAGGCCTTCGAAATGGGGCCTTTCGGAAAATAGATCAGAGATGTTCTTCCGGACACCAACTTGAAGTTACCGCAGTTCGTCTTGTATAGTGGAAGAACAAAACCACAAGAACATATTTGTAGATACAAATCAGCTATGAGTTTGGTTTCAAGTGATGAAGTAATATTGTGCAAAACTTTTCCCAATACTTTAACTGAGAAAGCTTTGACATGGTTCACTTTTTTGAAAGCCAATAGTATTGATTCTTGGTATACTCTGGAAAAAAAATTTGGATAAGTTTAGCACGGCTGGTAAACTTTCAAAAAACGGAGGAGACTTAACAAATGTCAAACAAAAAGACAATGAACCACTGCTAGAGTATTTGGAAAGATCAAGAGAATCTATGATGAGATCGAAGGTTTAAGCCAAGATAAGGTTATCACCTGTTTTGAAGGAGGAATGAGATCTCACGCACTTAAGATGGAGTTCGGACTCCGACATCCCCAAACAATTGGAGAAATGTTCAAAACAGCGAAGCATGTTGGCCAAGGCAACTGAGCTGAAAGATATAGTCGACGTTAATAAGGGTGATATAACCCAAGTTCAACTCACGTCTAGATGCACAAAAAGAGAAGTACATAGTGAAAATGTGGTTGTTGTCTTAAAAGAGAAGTACCGAGTGAAGGATCCACCCTCGTTGAACCCACACACTGAAGGAGTGCGAGATCGAAGTATATATGGCGACTTCCACCAAAATTATGGTCATAATACGAAGTACTGTTATCAGTTGAAAAAATTTATTGAATCTTTGAAAAGGAGAGGATTGCTGGCAGAGTTTATAAAAGATGAACCACAACGAGAACAACCTTCATTGAAAGGAAAAAAAAAAGGTGATAGATGTGATCCTAAACGAAGCACCGTCAATGGCACATCCTCAAGGGAATGGTCAAGCAGAAGCCGCCAATAAATTAGTACTCCAAACCTTAAAGAAAAAACTTGAGGGTACTTCGAAAGAAATGGGCAGATGAGTTACATTCTACACTTTGGTCAGTCCGAATTTCAGCTAAGGGGGCCAACCGGAGAAACTCCCTTCTCCCTCGTATATGGAAGTGAAGCTGTTACACCAGTCGAATTCGCACTTCTCACTTCCCACGCATCAAATTTTGACATATGATATCAACGACAATAACCAAAATCGGTTATATGATCTTGATCTTTTGGATGAAAAAAGCAAAGCCGCGCGACTTTGCATGGAAATTTACAAAGAAAAAATAAAATTGTATCATGATAAGAGGATCGTATGGCGGCCTCTACATGTTGGAGACTGGGTACTCTGCAAAATCGAAGGCCCATACAGAATACAAAGCGAAGTTAAAAAAAAGGTACATATCGCTTAATTAATGAAGAAGGAATTTTACTTCCAAATCCTCGACACTCAAATCATTTGAAGAAATATTATGCATAACTATCGTTTACATATTTTATTCAAATGTTTATATTTTTCAGTTAAACTTAAAACTTGGTGTTGAAATTCAAGTTTTTGTACTTGATCGTTAATGGCATAAGTTAATAAGTTTCATTTATAATCTTCAAGTTATTTACTTGTTCAGATTATTTAAAGTTTTTACACTTTAAAATTTACTTAAAGTTTGTTCTTGTTAAATATATTGAACACTCTTTAGTATTTGTCAAATGATCGAAGTTAAAAAAAAAACTTGTAACAAAATAAAATTTCAAAGATAGTATCTATCTATTACACTTTAAGTATCCTCTACAAGATTATCAACCGAAGTCTGGCTAGCTTCAGCTGAGTGATCTCCCAAGAAGGATTTACTTCGCATCTGATATTTGGTGAAATGGATGGAGGTGGATTCCATTTCCTTTCCTCACTCCGATCCAGATCTGATATTTCCTTCAGCTCGTCTTCAGTATATGACACAAAGTCACGCCCATCTCTGAAGCGTGAATTAGAGTAAGTACCTTTTGACCTCTCACACTCCCGTGAAGCTTCGAACTCCAAATTTACAGATTGAGATAACCAAAATTTGTTTTCTCAATCTCGAGGGCCACTGAAGAGGAGAGAAGTTCTGTAGCTAGCCACATCATCACTTGAATATCGAAGTGTATATCGTTATATTATTACATTACACTTCGATTTGAAGAACTACAAAGCATCAGAAAAGTTCAGAAAAAAAACCACTAGTCGGGAACCGTACTTCGACTTTACCTTAATTCGGTACTCCGTACACGGATCTGAAGTACTGAAGTGCTTCACACCTCAATAATCATTACTCTAATAAAGGATCTTGAATGTTTTTATGAGCAATGATTAGTTAATGACGGGTGTCAAACTATTAATTTAACCAAAATTAGTGTCCATCAACAATTTACACGTGTTAATCACTGGAGCATTACAACCAATAGTTGTATATGATGACTCTTTAAGTAATGATAAAATTATTTTTACCTTCCACGGTAAATCAGGTAAATATACTTACTATAAATATAAGTAAGAAGGGAGAAGAATGATATTTTTGTCCAATCTTACATCTTCACATATACTTACATAATATATACATTTACTTCTCCTACACTTTTGCGAGGAAAGTTGTTTTACGATAAAAAAAACACATAAGAGAGAGGAGTAACCGTAGAGAAAAGTGGACTTCAACCAATTATATTTTTAAAGAAAAAGACAGCTCAATATTATTATTTTTCCAAAGATTGTGTCTCAGTATTCTTTTTCTTTTTACTTGTCCCACCAAAACAATTAAATTATATTCATTACTATCTTTTCAATCCTTCTATAATTCCAATTTAAAAAAATATATATTTTTAATTAATATTTTACAACTAATTATTCTTATTACATTTATTTTAATGTAATTTGAGTTAAAACTTTTATGTGTCACTGCTTCTTAAATATCCATCAACTAATTTCTTTCATTCCATGTGCAAAAGCAATAAATAACAAAAAAATAAATAAAATAAAAATGGTCACGAATCCGCCAACGGCACCTTCTTCATTAACTACCTTCACACCTTTCTCACCCTTCCATTTCTTCCCCCAAAATAGATCACAGATTCCCCAAATCCCACTTTCGTGCATCAATTCGATCGATCAGTAATTGCGTTAAGCAACGGATCGTAAGAAACCGAACTGAACCGATGATTAACGACTCTGTTTTCAGATCATCTGTAACTTGGTTGGCTGTAATTACAGTAGTTATAGGGCTATATACTCTATCCTTGAAGAAAATGTTTGTTACTTACTTCTTCGGCATGTTCGGCATCTGCGGTGTACTCTTACCAGATTGGGAATTCTTCGATCGCAGTATCTCTCAATGGAGCACTCCTGTAACTGTCGATACCGTCCGCTCTCTGCGTTCTGCTCATGCCCAAAATGCTCCCATGAGGTAAATTAATTCATTACTTATATACTTATTTAAATTTTACCTGTTCCGTTTTGCTTTAAATCTTTGTCTATGTATATATTGCTGCAGGTTTAAGATGTATCCTATGAGAATGGCGGTGTACTGTGTTGTGTATGGTTTTATTTTTTACAACTGGTGGATAATTATATCAAAGTGAAAAATAAAAACTAAAAATCTGGATAAGATTTCACCAATATTTAGGTATATCATACATATATATATATATATATATACATATACATATATATATATGCATAAATTTGCAGCGTGCACTCATGGCCCCAAACTTTGATTACTTACACATACACAAGGCCCTGAGAATTTATTATACTAGTGGTAAAGGGCAATAATCCAGATAAGATGAAAGGACATCCCAGCTGATTGGATTTTATTTGATTTTTTTTTTTTCGTTTTATAAGTATGTCAGTGAGATAGGATTAATGATTGGAAAAACCTCCATTGTATGGTTGCCACCTAGCTTTATTCTTTGATATTAAACCAATTAGTATTAGATTTTTGTGTATTTTGTATTGTTTTTTGTATTTGTATCATATTTCAATTACCAAAAGGAAAAACAATATTTATGTAATATTTAAGTTTGCTAGCAATAACATTTAAAAATGTTATATCACTTACCAAAAAAAAATGTTATATCATTCATTCATAAAAATAAAATAAAAAATAGTGCTTCAATTCCTCGTGTTCTTTATATTCTTGGTCCTCTTTTAAAATATGAACAGAATTACTAGAAGAAAATTCTGAACCTAAATTTTATAGGGCTTAGAAATTGAACCATCACTTTTAAGTTTAGATTAAACTGAGAGAAAGTTTCGCAACATATAGTTATAAGCCATTTTTTCATATGATTTTCCTTTTTCTGTTCCTTAAAATTAAAGCCCAATGAAAGGTATTTACCACAATTTGGAAAGAAAAGCCCATCTTCTCCAAAAAAACAAAAAACAAAAAGTCCAAATGAGGCCCAAACCCAGAGGGATACTAACGTAAAAATCATCACCGTAAGTCCCTTCGAATCCTCTCCCATTTGAGTTTTGACTCTCCCCAGGCTAACAAGTCCCTCCCTCTTCTTTGGTCGCCTCTTCCTGTTCCTGTGAAGAAAGAGGGAAAAAGAAAAAAAAATCTGCGAAGATGAGGCTTTTGACCCACAATATGTTGGCATCAAACATCAAGGGCGTAACCAATGGATTTCCTCTGAGGATCGAAGTAGAGAAAATGGTGGAAAAGCAAATCGATTTCAGCCCTGAGTTTCTGAAGAACATGTTTCATAAGGTACAGTACAAGGCTCTTGTTGATGCTGCTAAAACCATGGGATATACGGACTTACCTGAACTAGCAGAGCCATCTATGCTGGAATCTGAGGATTTTCTTCACAAGTTTCATCATGCGCTCCTTGAGCTTCATCTCGAGGAAGGTGCTTTGGTTTGCCCTGAAACTGGCCGAAAATTCCCTGTGAGTAAGGGGATTCCAAATATGCTTCTTCATGAAGATGAGGTCTGAGTTTTTGTTTTTCTTTATTTTATTTTATTTTTCTATGGGAATGCTAGGGTTTTTCCGAGGTTTTAAGACGTTTGTGTAGTTCTTTTATGAGTTCTTCCCAGTCTCGTATTTGTGTAATAGAGATTGTGGGCATATGGGAAATCATCTATGATAGTTACTGTCATCTTTCTTTTCTCTTGGTTTATTGTTTTGGGGCTTTTTGAATTTCCCTGTATTTTCCCAAATCATTGATACGTGGTGTTTGTTATATATATATATATATATATTTCATATATTGTAATCCCGATGCTATTTTAACCTGATCGATTAACTCATAGCTTAAGAAGAACAATGGGGTTACCACAAAAAAAAAAAGAAAAAAAGAAGCAGATTTTAGATATCTCTCTTAAACTAGTAGCTAAGGGAATAACCACCATCTCTAAGGAACTGAGAAAAAAAAAAAAAAAAAAAAAAAAAAAAAGAATCCCTCCTTTTGCAGTCATATCAACAAGTGTCATCAGATTATGCCGTAGAGGATCTCAAAAATCAAGAGAACGCAGATAGAGTTCCTGTAACGTATCCAAAAAGTGGATATCCTTTAATCTTTAATGATTGGTGCATCAATATCTCGTAAACAAAACTTTCAGAACTTGGTAAGCTATTATACCAAGGTATGACTAAAGAAGAAAAATGACTATATAGCAGGTAACTCTATTTCTCCTAACCAAAGTTGAGAAAACATCACGGGGTCAAAAATCCCTTCGATCCATCTCTTTTACGGGGTGTTGTTTCGTATGGTGGGAGAGGCACACCAAACACCCAATCAAGAACGTTAAGATACTTGGACCGAAATACATCCCTCTCAACAGCGTAACAGTGCATTATTATTGCAGTTGAAATGCTGAAGATAGCCACATCAGCTCTCTTCAAATTAGTACATTGAGGCAGATATCCAACTTCGCCCATGCACTTGAAGAAACTTTCAATGGCTCGTGCAAGGCAGTAGAGTGAAATCTCTATCCGCCGGCTCTTTTTCTCAAATGCCAATGCCAAACCAGTAGGGAGCTGTGCCAAAAATATGCATGTCAAATCTTACACCAGACGGTATAGAACCAGAAGCACCGCGGAAATTTAAATGCAATTTGACAAAAGTTTGTCTTACCGTTCCCATAGCCACCATAGGAATATTGCATCTCTTAAAAATTCTGAAGAGGAAGCACGTCCACATCCTATCAAGAAGAAATAATTAGGACTTGTTATTTAGATTTTTAACCTAATGAAAGATGCATCTGAACACCCACAGTACATCATAAATTAACCTAATGGTGCTTCGGTTTATTGGCCTCAACATCTTTTTATCTATAGCGCTAGAGTATTATACCACTGCATGCTTTTGCCTACAATCTGTCAGAGGGGGGATAGGTTGTTAACAGGAAACTGTACGCTGCCTGGGATGAACTGCTGACTTCTCTGGGTTTAAAATATTCTAAAATTATAGAAGGTCAGCCAGAGGTATAGGTCACAAACTCTGGACAGATCCGAGTCAGTAAATGCCAGAGAGATGTTGCCATTAATGTTTGACAGATCCAAGTTACCAAATGCCAAGATATCAAGAAGGCCTACTATAACATCTATAGGCTTTCAGACTGTTTTATATACCCTAAGAAAAATTAAACAGAGAATGGAGATCCTTAACAGTGTAGAGAGGCAAAATCATTCATAAATTCCTCGAAGCATGTATTAGAACACATAAGAAATTAATTGGTATATCCTTACCAGGCAGATGAACAATACATTGATAGGAACAAGCTAGATCTTGCCGTGCCGAGGATACCTTTAGCTAAAATCGAGTAAGGCCTGCAAAATGTTTTATAAGTAAAATCAAATGGTCCTCAAAGAGAGGGGAAAAAAATCGAGATTGAAAAAAATAATCATCCAATGTGGTCAGTGCAAGTTAAAGTCAGTCTGATAGAATGTATCATCAGGACAAACAAGTATTGACAGGTTACTTCTTGATCATTAATTCATGGATCATTTTGTGTACACTTGCAATTCCTCAATTAACGAATATTTATTAACATGACAATAACATCTACTCATTCAATCACCCAGCTGGAGTAAAGGATGAGGTAAATCTGGCAACCAACATGAAACATACTCTTCAAACTGAAATAAAAGGAGAAATTTGTATAATAGCATGAAAGCAACTATTTGTATTACCTTTTCAAGATGCCTTGACGATGTACAATCAATGCAGGAATTAAATAAACTGGAAGATAAACAGGAAGCGCTCTCATATAGGCTTGCGCAAGGAATGAAAAAAAATGTGACTCGCATGTTTGTTTACCATGTATAATCTGCACAGATGTTGAGTCATTCAGAAACATTCTTACAATTTAAAAAAATAAATAAATAAATAATAATCAGTCAAATGTAACAACTCGAAGCCCTCTTCACAGTATTGGTACAGAAAGAGTGGAAAAAGAACAGAGAGACCACTTCCCATGGTCAAATAGGAGATGCAGAAGCAGTATTGAATCATGAAATGGTTAATGTAAAGGTGTAATGAATCCCAATAGGAGTTCCACAAATGCTTGAATGTTTACCTAAAAGTTATTTTCAGGAAAGGACTATAACCACTGAGTAAATAGTATAATTATGCAAGTATAGACCCATAACAACATTGAAAACATCATTGAGAAGTAGCTAGACGCGTAGAATCACGTGGTTCAGACCAGCAGCCTTTCCTTCATTTATCTTAATTCTTTTGTAGAGTTCGGTGTAGAAAAAACTTATAAACTTTAAAACTTTGAGAAGAATCATATGTTTAACATATCAGCAAACTGAATCTAGTAATTTGACGGCATTATGCTCTGGTTACTTATGAATTAAAATTTGCCATAAATCAACCAGAAATTTCTAGCTTCCTTATAGATTTTATGTGAACAATTAAATTTTTACTGCTAACAATTAAATTACAGGAAGTTCTTCTGAAGAATGAAAAACCTATTCTGCTAAGATTATCATGTCCAAAACTTAGAAACAGAAAAATTTCACCAACTAAGGATCACTTTTGGGTTTCAGAAACCTTTTCCATTCTCCAATAAATTATTTTTTAACTCACTTTTTACCTCCAACCATAAAACTTTTACCACATAAATTCTTGTTCAGTTCAAATTTGAAAGCCTATGCACAACCTCAGATATGGCTTCCCAGTTCACATCAACTATACATTTTAATTGTTAAACTACCAAATAATTTACTAACTATTACTCGCTATTTAACCTATTCTATAATTTTATCAATTATGTGAATCACATCATATATTCAAACACACACACACACACAAAAGAAAAAAAACAAAACAAAAAACAAAAGTGATCAATTAAATTCATTCTAAACACAAATAGAAAATAAAACAAAAGGACGAATTCCAAATACAACAGAAGAATTTGTTGTCCAGGTTTGGTAAAATGTGAACCTTTGATATAAGATTGCAAGTTCAATAAACTAGAGAAACATAACTTTCTGCTATAGGTTACACAGTAAAACTAAAACAATATTCCTTATAACAAAAAATTATAAAAGAAAAAAGAAACAGGAACTGTAATATACCAATACAAAATATGACCAGCTTCAGTACCAAATTAACCAAATTTCTTCTTTTTTTTTCTGGCTGATTGCTTCTTGGTTAAAGATAGATGTATTGCTCTCCTTACTCTTTTCGGACATTTTCAGAATACTAATGTTATTTGATGCTAAAAAATGAGAGCTTTTTTTTTTTTTTTTCTGTTATTGTTGTTGGTGTGTGAAACAAGAATAAGAGGATAAATGTGTCATAACAATTCGTCATGGACTTAGTAAAAATGTACACTTGCAGAAGCTGTAGCTCCAGTGATTTGATAAAATTACATCTATCTAAGTGAACAATTCAGCATATCGAATTTCCTGACATTTAAAATTCATTCACTCTATTACTTTGAAATGAATATCCCAAGCAGGTATTTTTCCTCTACCAGTTAATATTCCTTTTTTCTTTTCTTTTTTTAATCATGATCTCACATGCAACAATTGTGAACTTTACATTGACTAACTGAAATAAGTGCCAGCTACGTGCAGCCATGGAAATTTGACTGATGCTAACAAAGTTGTAACAATACTCATGCAAATAAAATAATATTCAAAGGAGAAAAAAAACATGCACGAATATTTCAGAATTAACAAGTTCTTACAGAACAAGGGACTTTCATTTGTGGATCCAGTTTAATGTCAACCCCAATTGATTTATAATGCTTCTCAATAGCACCCAAATTTGTGGGGGACAGGCCACGTACAATTTCACTCACACCTTGCAGTATAACAGGATCCTTTCCACCATGTTTATTGAGAAAGGACTTGTAAGATGGAGGCAGACTGTCCTGCTTCAATATGTAAGCAGACCTGAAAAATGAAAATCCCTTTTCCTTTAGATATTAATGGAAGGGAACAAATGTTATCTTAGAGAAGGATGGTTTCTGATCACATCTTTAATCCAGATCTTCAGGAGTCAACATTTAATAATTCTGAGCTTCATACAACTTTTGCATATGCTAACTACTAATCAGAGGCTTCACAAAAAGTAGACTTCTACAACTAATAATGATAGACATTAGGAGATATTGCATTTAAGAAACTCCAAATGCTGAACAAAGAGCTATAAATTCTCAAGTTATTGAAGGCAAGGACACTTACAGAATCTGTGAAGACGAGAGGCACATAAGAAAAATGTCTCCATGAGCCCAAGTCAGAGGTTTACAAATGCTCCCAAACCGTTTACTTTTTATTCCACAACGTGATGCCAAGACAGTAGCACGCATTAGAATGTAAATTGCCAAACTTGTATGTTGGGTATTAAACCCAGTAAGTAGCATTGATGGCCCTGCTATCAAGCCTGCAAGTAATGCCCGCCATTTGGCTGTCCTGAATTATAGCAAAACTGTAAAGATGAAAAGTGCAACCCAGAAATTCACCAAAGCAAAATACTAATTAATAGTAATAGTAATAATCCTTGCAATGTAATTATAGCCAAGGTTGATTCAAATTCATTTTCTGTTCTCCCTAAAACTGTAATAAGTATTCCCAATTTCAAATGGTTGAACTGAATCCTTAGAGGAAGGATTGCATGTTTAGTTTCTAGAACATAGAATTTCAGATGTTTGTTCAATAGCACAATCCAACATAACGGAATAGAAAAAGAATAATAGAGGAAAAAATACATGCCTCCTGTGGCCACCCAATGCGGAAATAAGTTCATCAACAGACACAAATGTACCCGCAAAAGTACCCAGAAATAAGCCATATCTCAGTGTCTCTTTGGCCGCCAAAATCATATCTTCACTGCTAGAAACCATTTGTGCTTTCCTGATAAAGGAACTTATGTAATCAATCAAATGAATACACTACTAAGGCAGAGAGGGAAAAATCAAAATCAGATTTCGTGGATAATAATCAAAATATTTAAAATCTCTTAGAAAGTAAAAAAACTTGCATCTCACACACACGACACTACACCACCCGTTCATATATGTGGTTAATCTGTTTGCATGAGCAAACTTGCATGTTGGAAATCAGGGGAGATTGAAGTAAATTCACAATACAAAATCGCAGTAACAATTACTTAGCGGAGGGTAAGGAACGTCTGCGACGGAGTCGAGAGAGGATGGCGAAGAGAGAAAGGCCACCTTTAAGACCAGCTCCGATTGTGAAGCCTTTAACAGAAGCCGTGAAAATTCTCCATAGCTTATCATAATCCTGAACCGGATAGGAATCCAAGCTCAGTAAAGAACACGAGGAAGAAGACGACTTAAGGCTCGAAGATTGCCTGCAATGCGAACAGTTCTCTCCGCGTGAGATACACGCGCAACGGCCGTTGGTGACGATATTTGATACAATCAGCTTCTTTACTTCCTCCGCGCCATCATCAGCCGGTGGCATCTTTCCTTCCCCGCGGTGGTACTTCTTCTTCTTCAGGAAACAGCGAATCTATCGAGGCGCTGGAAAATTATATTGTGGAGAAAATGCGAGTGGGGAATTCACACGTATCATTTTAATTTTTTCTTCTGCAGTTAAACTATTAGTTTCTGCGTATAAGATTTACTATAATTAATTTTCAATTTTCAGTTCAGAACAGAAAATTAAGGAATTTTTCAAATAAATTAGGGAAATGAACAGTGAAGTTAGATCCTAGAAATAATTTGTTCATTTAGTCCCTAAACTTTCATGATTCACTATCTAAAAATAAAATAATTTATTAACAAAAAAATAAAGATACACTTTTATATATATATATATAAAAAGGCGTAAATTATAGGTAGACTAAAATGGTCGGCTTTAATATGGGTGTGGGGGTGCTCAATAAATAAGGGAAAAATAAAACATGTGAGGCATGAGGATTCAATGGGCGCCACTGAATGTCATGTCTTCTATGGGTTTAAGAACATATATATATATATATATATATATTCAATGGGCGCCACTGAATGTCATGTCTTCTATGGGTTTAAGAACATATATATATATATATATATATTAAAAAATATTTTTTTTATTATATATTAAATTTATAAAATAATAAAATGTTGTTAAATTTTTTTTTAAGAAATAAAATAATAGAGAAGAATATGGATTTAGATAATAAATTCACAAATATTTATATTAAAAGAAAAGAAAAATGTAAAAAATTCTCTGACTTTCTTCTAGAATTTTATCACAAACTTTATTTTTTAAGTGGCTACGTGTTTAAGAATATGAAACAACAAGTTTTTCTTTTCCTCTTCTTTTCAATTTCCTTTTTCTTTATCAAAGTACTATTTACTTTCCTTTTCCATTTCCTTTTAGTAAGATGCTATTTTTTTTCTCTCTCTCTATTTTGGTATTTGAACCTCTTTCAATTAACTTTTTAAAAAGAATGATCGTATATTGCCACCTCAGGAGAAATCAGCAAAGGAAATTCTCCCTAACCGCTAACCGGAAACCTCCCACCCCCGCCTTTTACTTATTTTTGGATTCTCATGGATGAGCTCAAGATTGGTTTGATTGAATGGTGGACCACAAAAGGTTTCTCAATTTTTTTTTTCCAATCCCAAACGATTAGATTCAAGTCCTTTTCTAGTGTATAACAAACTAATAACCTCTTCCTATCAACTGCACATGAACTAAATTGAGAGAGTACTAAGTATTATCTTAATTTTTAAAATAAGAAATAAAAATAAAAGGTGGCAATTAAAAAAACAAACGAAAAACAGGAATATTTTAACAAGATAAAATTGTGTGGTATAAGATTGGGAAAGGTGATAAGATTTTGAGACCCTTCTATCCTACCCTACCCTTTGTGGGTACAGTTCAGTCAGATATGTTTTGTCATTTACACATGTTGAGAAGGCTCCCACAGAACTGGAAATCACCAAAACAATTACTGACTGACAGATATTAACTTTCAAGAATCAATAATCCCATCAGTAGAACCTAATTCAAGAATTCTGCATTACAAAAATAGAGAGTACTGCAGCCAGCAGTAGAATTAGATTTAGGCTGCAACTAAAAATGCCCTTTAAGATCCTAAACCTCAGATACATACTGAAAAATGCCATATAATTGGGAACACTGCATCAAATTATGTTCTGAATAATGAGAGGAGTGAAAAGTTATGAATAGTATAATCCCGTTAGAGAGTATTAACTGAGGGAGCAAAATCCAATTTCGTATAACGACTCTTACCCATACGTGAATGAGATGCAATTCTTCTTTCATGCTAGGGAGAAAATGTCGAACAATCATTCAACTTTGAGAACGATCTTCATAAACTCGTATACAAAGTAGCTAATGGCAGCTGAAGGTAATACCTGCAGCAGGTTTATAAACACGTGAATTTTGGAACATGACAGAAATTAGTAACAGAAATAGTGGCTAAAATAACATAATGTAATGATCAAACCTTGAGTTAAATGTCAAATATATACAAGTACAGCTAGCTACCGTAAAATGCAAAACGTGACTAACTTCTGTAACCAAGGCAAGGATATAAAAAAGCCAAATTGCTTTACAGAGTGTAGAGAGAGAGAAAGAGAAAGAGAGTCATTTACTAAGTTACAGAAAATTGATAAATTTTCTAATACTTTTGTCTATGACTTCCGTTATTCCATCAAAACAGTGTAACTCAAAAGGCTAGGGGCTCTGTACATGCATCCAAGAGAATGTTAAGTACCATGAATTAGATTCATTCTAAAATACAAATGGAGGGAGTATATGTTTAGCTCAAGGCCATTGGGAACTATCCAACAAACAGTCATTCTGCAAACATGTAGAGTGTTTTAACATATTGAGAAACCTCAGCTAAAGGAACTCAGGAAGTCCAAGGTTGAACACAAAGACCTAACTATAATGGAGAAACCTGAAGATGTTTCAGAAATATGCAAAGACTTTACTTCAGTTTTGAAGGAATGAAGTTATACTTCTTGCTAAATAAGGCTATAAGCTACATAAACATGTGTTGGGTACCTGTAGTAAACTGGGTATCAGCCCTGCATAAAGAGCAGGAATTCCGCCCTGTTCAACAGTCTTCACACAAATTGCGAGTGCACCCACTTTATTAGCACGACCTTGTAGCTGAAGCTGTCTCCTCACAACTTCAAATGGGTATGTGGCAGCTTCTGCACAGGCACCAGCTATTGCACCATGGAGTAAGGTCCTAATTGGTCCCAACTCCAACTGGTCCAAAACATTTAGTTCTTGGTCGTGCTGCTTCAGGTTCTCAATTCTTTTCCTTCCTTCAGGTGAGCGTAAATAAGCTGATTTCAGCATATCATATACACCATAGAACACTGCAGCTGAAGGTGCCATACTTAAAATGGAAGGTACTAATCCCTTGTAAAGTGAAAAGAAGCCTTCAGTTTGGATTACATGCCGGAATGCACCAATTACGCCACCCAAGGCTTCTCCACCAGGTGCCACCATCTTTGTCCTGATCTGGAAGATACTGAAATCAGTTCGAGTATTCCAGACTTGAAAAATGAAGTCACTGAACAGAATTAGAAGAATAACTCAACTTTGTGGAAAGGGAAAAAAAAATTTTACAAGATTCTACTTCACAGACAGTTTTCGATTAATGACGGAAAATGACTACAAATGGAAAAGAATGCTACTGCTTCACATTTTAACTCAGATAAAACCAACTGCCTCAGATGTTGATTTTCTATGCTGACAATCAGATGTGAAACAACATGAAAGAACCTGGGAACACAAAGACTCCAGAAAGTATGGCCTAGAACTCTACAAGTAGAAATTTTCACCACTAGGAACAAAAGTTTATGCAAGATAGTTTCCCCTTTTATCTTTTTGGGGTCAGTATAGGAAGATGACTCCAGATTTATTTCATGAAGGGAGTTCTTTACTTATATACAACATGATTCAGACATAAAACGATGAATGTTGAGGTGCCATACATAGTATAGTGTTCATTATGTTTTTCTATTTATTTTTAGAATTAGGAACTTATGACATACACTGTTAATATTACCATCACTAAGTTGTTTTTAACACTCTAATAAACAGCATTAGTTAACCTCTTACAGTATCTAGTGGCAAACAGAGCACCGTAGCAGTAATACCAGCTGCTGCACCAGCTATAAACCTCTCAGAATTTGTGGTTTCTTCATTTCCAGACAATTTAACCAGTTGCTTCCTGTATGTGTCATATGCATAGAAATTGACTGCCTTAAATGGAGCAGTGCGGAGAATGTTAACCAAGTTCCCTTTCCAGAATCCCCTCAAGCCTTGAGTAGTAGCAATTGTCTTAATGAGCTCAAAGAGTTTCTTATCCGCACCACGAACCATGTATTCAAGCTTTAGCCTCTCAAGTGGGGCAACAAAGGTTCTGTCAGAAAAAAAAGAGAGATTTACATCATTGAAGTTGAGGAGAAGCAAAAGGTGCAAGAAGTTCAAGCTCCAAAATTGAAATTCAACGTGACAATAAAATATAAGAAAAAAAAAGAAAAAAAAAACCAACTTTCTTCATTCCAGTTCAACTTTATCAAGTAGAAAGCAAGTCCTGATAACATTTTCAGAAAAGTTATAACAATATGAAGAAGAAATACAAGCATGTGATTGGAAATGACAAAAGGAAAACTATTGTCCCAAGAAGAATTAGCCCACAATATGCAGATTAGTTAAAACTATTTGAGTGTCTTCTTTACATAGAGCAATGAATTAACTTGTCAGTAATCAGAATATATCATGTGAAAGCTTCTCCAGGTGAATTTTCAGAGTTTATTGCTTATATGTTCTAAAGTAATAGCTAATCGCAGAGCTAATAAATCCAGAAATGCATAGATATGCAGCATACACATCATGGATGATGTCAACAGATCTAATAATGCTCTCACCAGCTTGAATTTTACTAAGAGAATCTAATTGTTTACATAACCATAGGCTTAACTAAACTAATTGGAAGAAAAGAATTAAGTAGTTATTCCATGTGGCTTGTTATAAGAACAACATTTAACATTTTAGGAATCAAGTACTCAAGTAGGCATGAATAGAAAGCTTGCAAACCACGTAGACATAAAAAACATTACAAAAATATGACTTAGGTATCCACATTTCTTAATTATTGTATCAAATTAAAATGTTAAAGCATTGAATTCAAGACAGCAAATCTGTGTGTTCTGTGTATATATCTATATATCACGAAATAATAGAAAGAGAAACACATAATCGGATACAGAGATGTAGGATAAATATAAATAGAAATATGTAATGCTCCAAGACCTAGATAACTATAAAGTAGGGGAATAAACTACAACATTCTACTTTCTTCTAACATTTTTTTCTTCCTTCTATTATCCTTGAAAAAATTAAACATTATTATCATTTTGGAAAATAAGTAACTGTACAACTTGAATTTTTTACCAATGGAATGGTATTGAAAGCTAAAATACTAACAATAAAAAGATCCCCAAAAGGATAGGTATTAACATAGACCTTGAAACCATAGCAGCCACAGCTCCAGCCCATAAATGCTTGGTGGTATTGACAGCTCCCCCGCCCCGTCGGCGGCCAAATTTGGCATCCCTCTTTTTCTCAGTCTCCTTAACTGCACCATCTTGAATGCTCCCCAGAGCGACTTCTCCAAAACTTGTTTTATCTCCATTAAACTCTAAACATTCACTACTACTAGAATTCTGAATAAACTCATTCCTTTTCCCAATCGACAAGCTCGTACACAAAAATCTGCCGCCCCTAGCAGCGGAGAAATTGAACAGAGGTTTCCTATGATTCGAAATGGAATTATACGGGTCATGAGAATCCAATTTTTTCCATGGTAAAGTCTTTATAATTGAAGAAGGAAGAGAATCATCGAGAAAAATTCCACCGGTGAAGAGAATTTCAACACTCGGTTTCTCTATTGTGGTAATTTGAAGTTCTGGCATTTGTAAAGGAGTTTCTTATGGAAATGGAATTCAAAGCTTGAAGTTGGAATTCAATTCAAATTGAAACGGTTTCGGGATAATGTTGAAGCTTGAGAGTAAGAAAATGGCGGAGCTTCAGCTTTGCTTCCATCGCCGCACTCAGAAACTTTGTTCCGGATTTCATCTTTATATTTAAGTTTTTCACTTTTTCTTATTATTTTTTCTTCGATTCGGACTTTTTTTTTTTTTTTACTACTGTTTTTCTTTTCTTCAGTTTTTTCCAACAAATTATCTCTTTTGCCTTTTTTTTTTTTTTTGGGGGAAGGGTAGGGGGGGGGGGGGGGGGGGGGTCCGTGGGGGTAGGAAATATTTCTGTGTTTTTCTTTGGCCTTTATTAGTCGCATAGACGGTTCGTTTTATTGCTTGTCCGACAACTATAATTAAGTAATCTTTTGGCGCCCAATTCATTTCACAATTACTCAAAACGGTCTTCCATATCTCGCTTGCTAACCTACTTTGAAATGAATATGTAGTGTTTCTCTTCGGAATAATCTCAATTCTCAAGTTCTTCGGAACTCTCTATCTTTCATTCAGTAGGTGGTCTTTTAGCGGTTTATTGTCAATGCATTTAGGAAGATTTTTGCCGGTTGGAACTCCTGATCCTTGAAATTTTGCGATTTCCGTGGTTGATTTTCTGTGAATTTCAAAATGAGTAATCTTCCAGGATTATCACATCTCAAAAGCCTCGATCAGTTTAAAACGTTTGCAGGATCGAGCTCTAGAACTGCGAAGAATCCCTCGGCCTCTTTGCGCGGGTCTTCTGATTCATATTCTTTAGGAAGCTTCGCGAATTTGAAACTCACTGCAGGTGCATATGCATACATTCATATACATACATATATATATATATATATATCGCAATTTGGCCTTCGAATTGAAAATTTTAGAAAATATCTGATAATGCTGATCTATTGATTAAATTATTCTTTGTACAGAAAAATTGGTCAAAGAGCAAGCTTCGGCTAAAACTGATCTCAGCTTGGCGGTAATCATGTTTTAATAATTTTCATGGATCGAATATATTATTAAAAGGCTTATCAATCTTCTTGTAACACAATGTGATCAATGCAGAACAATAAAGTGAAGAAATTGACTGAGCATATTCGTGTACTGGAGGAGAAATTACAGAACGCATTTAATGAGAACGCAAAGCTAAGAGTAAAGCAAAAAGAAGATGAGAAGCTCTGGAAAGGATTGGAGTCTAAATTCTCTTCCACAAAGACTTACTGTGATCAACTCACGGAAACTTTGCAACACTTGGCTGGTCAAGTTCAGGATGGTATATGTTGTCTGTAACAGTCACTTATTAGTTTTATTTAGATGCATCATAATATACTGTGTTATATTAATCGTGCTTCTTCCTTTTCAGCTGAGAAAGACAAGCAAGTTTTTGAGGAGAAACTATCTGCATCATCATTGGCTCTTGATAATTTGCATGGGCACTTGAAGTCACTGTCCTCAAGGTTGGAATCATCGGAGGAAAACACTAGAGATCGTAAGTCATGCTTTGTATGTACTTGTGAAAGCAGCAATTCGTATCTAGGTCTCATGCTATATTACTAATAAGTGAAAAATATATCAGTTTTAGCTGCTACTCTGGGATATTCTCAAGTAAATGAAATGTTTCTAAATTCTGTCTGAAGGTGAAAAAGAGTTGAGGGAAATTCGCTCTGAGAAGGATGAAGCAGAGAAAATTTTCAAGTTTGAACAGAACAAAGCTGCCATTCTTTTGGAGGAAAAAGGTAAAAAGATTTTGCAGTTTGAGTGATTAGATACTATTAATTGAGTAGGAAATTTTGCAATTTATGAACTGGCTAGAGATGGTGTACGGGGACAACCTAGATATTATTGACATGGCAATCGTAAACTTTTTAGTGGACATTTCTGATTTTTATAATTCTGTTAGCCTTGCCATGTTCTCCTACACTTATTTTCTTTGTCAATTGGCTCCCATTTAGATTTTTATTTCAATTACCTAAGTAAGAAGTATATCAATAAGAAAACATCCTTCATTGAGAAGTGCAGGTCAACCAGAGCCATTGAATTTTTTAAGTTATGCATTTACCACTGTATTGCTGATGAGCAAGTCAATAACTCCAATAATCATACACTGTGAATTTCTCATATGTTGATTTTCTTAGACCAGACTGACATCATTCATCAAAATTTTAAAAGTTTGTTATTTGGTTTTTATTGGATGGATCTAGCCTGGTTCTCTTACTTCAGTTGCAGACTTCTTATGTTCCTTGTAGGATCTCAAGCATTGTTTATTGTTTGTGCAAGATATAGGTCCTGCTTGATGACTTGCCTTTTGCTGCAAAGCAGAACTGCCGTTCCTCCTCTATTGCTTTATTTTATTTTAAATATACTCTTCTATAGTTATCCAGTGATAACATAAATCTCAGTTGAAGTTTTTGAAGCCTTTGGTTTCAAATCAAGACTTCACATAATCTTATGTGTTCTTTGTTCTCCTTATAATCCAATTTTACCCAAATTTTGAGATGGTAGGTTGTTGTCTAAAACTCCATCAAAGTAAAATATTTTGTGTAATCAGCCTTGGAAGTTACTGCAGAGCATTTTTGTGCAAACATACTTATTAATAAAGGGCAATCTTAGAATGGATATTTTCAGTTGAAGGCTTTTTCATACTGAGGTTGTTGTTAGACTGAATGAACTCTAGCACATTCTTGCTTCTCTTTTGGAGACTTAATTACAGTTGAAATGTTTATTAGAAGGGTTTATTTTGTTTCTGCCAGTGTCTTGTTTCTTAGATATCAGCTTCATAGACTTTTTCTTTCTTCAACCAGATGTGATTATCATGAACTCTGAAGCAACTATTGCAGCTAATGGATTATGCATTGAGAATTTGAACTCTAAGTTGGAAAAGTTGCAACTTGATCTTAGCCAAAAGGAAAATGCTTTGGAAAATTTGAGGAACTTGAGAGAAAACCTGGATAAAGAAAAGGATGACCTTTTAATCATTAACAAAGAGCTTAGGGATAAGTTAGATAAAGCAGAGAGGGAGATGAGGAACCTCGAGGAACTTATTCATTTGCTTTCTTTGAAGTTCAGTGAACTGGAAAGTCAAAGTCTGACATTTTCAGAAAAGGTTGTCCAGCTTAATGTGTTATTTGAAAATTGCTTCAATCTGGTTCAAGTGGAAAAGCGCCTTGCTGCTCAGCTTGTTCAGCATAAGTTTGATAAGCTTCAAGATAAGACAATGGGTGTATTATTGGAGAAAAATATTCTAGAGTTGGTTAATAAAGAATTAAACACCAAGGTCATTGGACTTCAGAAAGAGCAGGAGTTCACAATGGCACAGCATGTGGAAGAATGTCGTTTAGCAGAACAGACTATTCGTAGGTTGGAATGTGAAGAGGAGAGTCTCATGTCAAAAAAGAGTGAAATGGAAATGCTAATTACTCAATTACAGGAGAAAATTGATACTTTATCAGTAGATTCCAGAATGTCAGAGGAAAAAATGGTGAACTTTTTTTACCTAAATTTTTCCATTTTATCAAGATTTTTGTCTAAGCCTAATCTAATTTCCTTTACTGCAGCAAGTATTGCTATTGAAACTTTCTGAACTAGAGATCAATAATAAAGATCATTCTGAAAAACTACAAGCAGATGTAAACCAAAAACAAAATGAAGTTGACGTATTGAAGAAAGAGGTTGAGATGCACTTGGAACATGTGAATTTATTAGAAAAACAAGTTAATGGGCTTACTGATACATTGGAGGAGAATAACAGGCTTGTTATGGAATTCAAGGACAGAGAAAAACAATTGGAGGATCAGAAGGGAGAGGTACTTCTGTCAGTTGTTTGATTTTTGTTTCATGTATATATATATATATATATTCATTCTTCCTGAACGCCTTCTAATAACTATCACTTTTTCATTGTAGATCCAAGCATTGCTAACTGATGCTGAAACTAAACTCACTGAGGCCAAGAAGCTATATGATCAGATGTTAGAAAGCAAACAATTAGAATTGTCGAGGCATTTGAAGGAAATATCTCAGAAAAATGATCAGGTCTAGTATCATTATCAATCTTTATAAAAAATTACGTCTGGTTTTCCCTTCTCTATCCAGTTTTAAGTGATCACGATAGGATATTTTAGGCCATTAATGATATTCGGAGGAAGTATGAGTTGGAGAAGCTTGAAAGCATTAATCTCGAGAGAGAAAAGGTTAGCTACTTGAGTTGCTCTTCTTTCATGCTCGCATACAAGTTTCCAACATTATTGGTTTACAGACCGATAAAGTCATTAGAGAAACGGAAAGAAAGTGAGCAAAAGCTTGAAGAATCCAAAGCAGAATCTAGACAACAAGTGATGCGGGTAAAAGAAGAACATGCAGCTTTGGTATGTAAAGAAAGACTTATATGTTCTAAGACTCGTTATTATTAAATCTTATTTATTTATTTATTTTCTGCTCTTTCATATACTTATCAGCGGGACAATTATCGATCTTGAAAACTGGCTTTGCTTGCTCTACATTATGGTATCAATTTGAAGATTAAGATAAATGAGTATCATTCATTTTACACTTTGTAGATTATTCATATTCAAGAAGAGCATAGAAAAAAGGAATTGAATCTCATATCCAATCATACTGAAGAACTAAAGCGTGTTCAGCTTCAAGCTGAAAATAATTTGAAAGAGGTATTTATATTATGTTTTAATTATCTATTGATTTAATGTTTATGGTCTACTCTAATTTTAATTTTTTTTCCGTTCAAATGCTTGAATTTTCCCAGAAAACCTTGGTGCTACAGAATGAACTTGAAGATCAGTTAAATGATTTGAGGAGTGAGCATGAGGATGAACTTAGGAGACTGCAAGAGGAGTTGGATATACTGAAATCCAAAGTACATCTGAATTGCTTTATAAACTAGACTTATATTTATGTTGCCCTGCAATGCTGATAGGGGCTTTGTAGGAAGAGAGGCAGAGGGCTTTACTGCAGTTGCAATGGAAAGTAATGGGTGACAATCCACAAGATGATCAGGAAGTGAATTCAAAAAGGGTTGGTCTCACTCCCCCATGAATAACTAGGATAATCCCTCAGAATTAATTTTTATTATTTCTCTCTCTCCATCCTTCTTTGTTTGGGTCTCCTGCAATCTGATCACACTGTTCACTGCTTGCCAGGACATATTTTAGCTTTATTTTAGTTTAAACATATTAATTTAAATCTAGCCAGATGGTTTTAGCTATTGTAATATTTCTATCAATGAAGCACTAATTAGTACTTACTGATATTTACCGTGGACCCCTTTATTTGATGCCCTCGCTATTTTTTGACATCTAAAGACATGTTTGAGGTTAAGATTCCCCTAAATGAAACCATTCTTTATTCAATTTTGAAATGCAGATGATTTTATAGTCTTCATAATACTGAAGTACATGTTTAACTTTTGTGAAAATATCTTTTAGATTTGAATGAAATCATTTCAAGAGGAATGGAAGATGAGTATGAAGTAACAATTGTTATTAGTGTCATAGAAGTTTTAGTGGCTAAATTATGTTTGACTTATTCTATGGTGTAACTGTTGGCTCCATGCTTGATGTCTTCAATCTGCCACCTTGGGTTTGTTTCTTTTTTAAAAAAAAATAAAAATTAAGGAAGCTAGCCTCCTCCTTCTGTTAAATGTTTTTCCTGTTATGCACTCTCAAATACTCTAGAATATTGTGTTGCATAATTTCCTTATGTATTTTTGTTTGCTTTGAAAGGAAATGGTTAATCTTTTTGGTTGTTTGTGAGAGTGAGAACTTTTATATTTTTTACCCGAGATTTCTGAAATGTTCTAATCTACAGGCCTACTCTATATCATCTGCCAAGGTGAGAAATTCTGAAAGTGGCAAAAGAGATCATCAAGATTTGGGAAGGGTAGCTGTCAAAGAGAAGGTGATAAAGAAAATTTGAAATTGTTGTTCCTTCAAATGTATCACATCAATAATCAAAATATCCTTCCGTCATGTTTGTAGCACTCGCCTTGCCTGAGAACAACTCAAACGCCTGTTTCAAGCATGCTAAGAAAAGCTGAGAAGAGGACTGCAGGAAGTACCATGAGTCTTCCTAAGCATAGTAAGAAGGTAACTACTCTTTCAGTGACAAGTATATGTAGACATCCAACCTGGTGACAGTTTTTCTGATCAGTTTGGTTGCAGAAAGACTAGGAGTGCTATTTTAGAACTAGGAAACTCTTGTTCTGAATATGTGGGTGGGTTGGTTGTAGTGCGGGTCATTGAATAAGAAAAGTTGAGGGCAAGTACCAGTATCATATGTAGCCATCAAAGAGTAGTGAGTAACCTAATATCATTCCCTGCTGTTCTCCATTTGTCTTATGCTCCAAAGCAGCAGTATTCCAATCATCTAATTCAATTAAATTATGGTTAAAATATCATTATTTTCTTGTTTCTACTCACTTATTTTATGGCAGGTAACTCATCGTGAATATGAAGTTGAAACATCAAATGGTGGAACAATTACTAAAAGAAGAAAAACAAAAAGTACTGTCATGTTTGGGGTATGTGCATGTGATTATTTTATATGATCATTGTGCCATGTTGTTTGGCTCTTGGAATGACATTCCTAGCTTACACATAATTCTTTATGTTACTGCAGGACCCAAGAAAGCGTAAAAGAGGAGAAACACCTCTGGAAACTACTCCCAGACATCTTGTCAAGGTAACCCAAAGTGGAGAACAATTCATCTTTTTATTTTTGGTTAATCTATGGAAAGAATATTTTCCAAATTACTATTCTTGGTGTGGAGACTACTCCCTCTGTCCCAAAAATAGTAGTAATTTCTATTTTGGTTTGTTTATGAATCAAGGTTGCCTTTAATAACAGTTTGGAAGACTACCCTTATGACTAAGTAACCCCTATCAATCAAGTTAGCGAGATTGTATACAAAGGGAGTTATCATCCTTGGAATATGCTCTTAACTGGATATTCTACATCAGGGATAATCAATCTGAATTTTGGAATGTTTCTTGTGATTGTAATACATTGAACACAATGCAAAACTTAAATTGTGATACAGAAGTGTCAGTTAACTCCAGCAAATAGAGTTGCAGTACTTCAAATATACAGAACATATCCAGTCAGTCAAGATATTGATGATTATATTATCTTTCGAATTTCATTTTTATTGTAGGAAACTAAGAAACGGGGTCAACCAAACCCTTCCAATATTGGTGATCTATTTTCAGAAGGATCGTTGAATCCTTATGTTGATGATCCCTATGCATTTGACTAGAGGTATTGTCTAGAGTAACTAACTTTATTTTATCATATTGTTAATTTTCTGCCAACTTTCAGTGAGCTTTTATATTATTTCTATATATAGTTAAATAGTTTTTTGTCTATAAACTTGATAAAAATTGGTATTTATTTTTTCTATACCACTGGAGATAGGTTAGGAGAGAGATTTAGGTTTTGACCCTTGAATTCCTTCTCTTTATAGTGGATGATGAAACCTGTGTCATTTTATTCAGAAAAATACTTGGGCTTAAAGTTAATAACTTTGCTTGAAGCTTTTCTCTTTATTCAACCACTTCTCGTGTGAAGAGGCATTTAGAAACTAGAAACATGCTTTGCAATATAGGATAATGAGTTATTAGCACGAGGTTATCTAACATATTCAATAGTTAGTATAGACCAGTTTTTTCCAAAATGCATTTTTATTGTTTATGTTCTTAATAATTCAATGGGATATCATGTAGCGGAAATGGTCTTCCTTGGTTATCTACTGAAGTGGAATCTTAACTACCAATTTTGGTGTCAGTTAGCAATCATTTTATCAAATATCTGTATCGTGTGTTTGTATATATATATAACATATCATTCCCTGTCTGTTCCAATTCACAGTTCATGTTGTTTCTTCTGTTCTGGGCTAAACGTGTTGTGGACCTAACAATATTGATCAAACTATATCTTTTCCTTGTTCATTTTCAGGTGAAATTTCTCTGAGACCCACCTTCTGTAGTCCGGCATAGGATTTTGACTATTATACTGTTCACGTGTCAGCGAATCTTCACCATTCTCGAAATTGCTTTATCAGTTGCTTCTCCGAGTATCTTCTGTAATCAAAATCCCCGTTTCATATATAGATTTTTTAGCACGACCAGATGCTTCAGAATTTTTAAATATATAGTCGACAAATGCTAGAGGTAAATATTTGCAGCTTCCTAACTACCACTAATTGTAGCTAGTGAATACAAAACTATCAGTTAGTCTACTATGTCTGGGTGTTAGAAACTGTATGACATGTATAGTGCATATACCAAGAGACGGTTATTCATTCTTCCATATTCCCGTATTAAACTCTTTTTGCTCTAGCACTTAGCTCAACATCCTTTGATTCATTTGTCTTCTTTCGTGATAAATGATGTGGTTTTTATATGATCAGATGTTACTAATAGAAATATATCAAGAAAGGATCTAAGCAGTTTTTATTAAAAATCTTAACTAACGAAATCCTTTTACAACCCCAAAACTAAAGAAAGGAAGTCGGTAACATATATTAATCTTAAATACATGCCCAGTTTCATAATTTCATTTACCTAAGACAAAACTGGTAAGAAAGGGCTAGTTAGTAACAGGTTACAGACATCACGCATTGTTGGCCTAGATTGAGAATTTGCATTTAAACATTCCTTGGCAAGCATGATGATGCCGATAAGAATATTCTGAATTTTAGTATCATCCGGATAGCATAATCTTTCGTCGAGAAAGTCCGCAAGTCGTATACTGACATTGTTTTCAGCTTGCAGTGATGTTAGACTGACAATGTTATCTCCAGGATGCTTTCCTTTCATCACTTCCAATGCCACAACTCCAAAGCTATACACATCGCACTTTTTAGTCACTTTCATCGAGTAGGCAAGCTCTGCAAGAAGAAGATAGAGAATTACAAAAATTGCAAGACAATCTGTACAAATTCAATTCCGGAAGAATTATAATAATTACCTGGGGCAATATATCCATATGTTCCCGCGACAGCACTATGGTTAGAAGAGTCCATCTTCAAGAGTTTTGCAGTTCCAAAATCTGAAACCCTAGCCTCATATTCTGAATCAAGCAAAATATTATTGCTTGAGATGTCACGATGAACAATGGGTGGTGAACAATCATGGTGCATGTAAGCCAAAGCACGTGAGATACCCTTAATGATATTCACTCTCTTTAGCCAATCCAATCTCTTTGCTTCTTCTGTGATACTCAGGATTCTCGCAAGGCTACCTCCTTCAAGATACTCGTACATCAAGAACGAGTGCTGTGCAGTTGAGCAGAAACCAAGAAGTTTCAATATGTTTCTGTGCTTGATCATTGTAAGTGCCCTTATCTCATTCAGAAACCCGTTTTGATTTACAGAAGAGGAATGAAGCTTCTTTACAGCAACTATATTATCAGGTGAGAGTTCCGCCTTGTAAACCTTCCCATAACCACCTTCTCCAATGCAGAAAGATTCACTGAATTCCTCCGTGGCTTCTATGATCCTTTTGTACATTTCTTTCCCGTCAAATGTGCATATGGAAAATAAATTTCCATTCTTTTCATTTGGGGTGGTGACATCTGATGAGACTTTACTCTGATTTATTCTTCTGAACCGACCTTGGAAAATAAGAACTCCAACTACTAAGGGACAAAGAAGAAACAGTGATCCCAGGAGAGAAACCACAACGATGATCACGACAAGTGTACGATGAGCCTTCCTCCTACCAATATCTTTTCCAATAGTGGAATGTGGAGGATATTGTTTGCAAGAAGGCAAACCTGAAACGTTATAACCGCACAAGTCTTTGTTCCCTTTAAGTTGTTCTATCGAGACATTCACAAATGCAGTTCCCGTGCCATTTGGGAGGGAACCCTCTAAATTATTGAAAGATATATCTATATGTTGTAATCCAGAAAGGTCAGCCAAACCCTTTGGAATTACACCCGAGAGATTGTTATGAGAAAGATCCAAGATTTCTATACTCCTCAAATTTCCAAATTCCCAGGGTATCACTCCACTCAAGAGGTTAGAACTAAGATCGAGTTGAGAAAGTTGAGTCAATTTCCCCATCTCTATTGGAATATTTTGGCTAAAAGAATTGGAGCTTAAGTTGAGGTAATAAAGCTGCTGGCAATGTCCCAAGTTATCTGGAATAGAACCCCTCAAGAAATTCGAGGACAAATCAAGAGAGAGTAGTTTTGTAAAGAATCCAATCTCCCGAGGTATGTTCCCCGAAAACATATTACCCTGCAAATGAAGAGTTAACATAGAAGAGAGTTTTCCTAATTCCTTAGGTATCTCACCGACCAATTGATTGAAAGAAAAATTGAGCATTTCCAGTTTAACCAAATCACCCAAGCTCAGGAGGTAATAAACCAGTGATGTTATTGTTAGCCATTTGAAGTCCTGTCAATTCTTACAATTTCCCCAATTACTGGAAAGTTCTCCGTACAGTTTGTTGTTGCTGAGGTCTATGTAGTTTAAATTCGGATAGACATCATCAAACAACTCTGTTATATTTCCAGTAATATGGTTGTCATGTAAATTTGCCCTAAGTAAACTTGAACAGTTCTTGAAACTACTTGGACTAATACTTGTCAATTTATTCTCTTGTACACAAATCCTCAATAGTCGTCCATTTTGACACAAATTTTTAGGCAATTCTCCAGACAATTGATTAAAACTAAAGAAGAATCTCAACAAACTTTGTGGTTTCCCAATATCATCTGGGATGGAACCTGTCAGTTGGTTGTCCATAAGAAACAAATCTTCCACATTACTTAGGTTAGTCAAAGAATGTGGAATCGAACCGGTAAGTCGATTTTGACTTAACCTAAAGGATTTAACCATGCTTAAATCCCCAAGCTCCATAGGAATTGAGCCAAAGAGTTGATTATTACTAAGATCCAGAGAAGTCAGATGGGTTAGGTTACCAAGTGAAGTAGGAATATAGCCAGTAAGCTCATTACTAACTAACATGAGTATTTTAAGGTTTTTTAACTTGCCCAAATCTTCAGGAATGGTACCAGAAAGGGTGTTATTCTGAAGGTATAAACCAGTTAATTTGGTGAGGTTTCCAAGTGAATTTGGAATGGGACCAGTGAGTTCATTGTAACCTAATGATAGATCAGTAAGTAAGTTCAAATTACCTAATTCTTTAGGAATTGAACCAGAAAACTGATTGCTATCCAAATGTAAAAGAGACAACTTACTGAGATTACCCATCTGAGGAAGCAATTCTCCACCAAGTTTATTCATGCTCATATCAAGAAACTCAAGATTTGGAAGATGAGAAAATGGAAAGTTTTGGAGGGTACCGTGAACATTTGAACCTGTGATGTTCAACCCGTTAATACTTCCATTAATGCATGAAACGCCAAACCAAGTGCATGGAACACTGAGGGATTGAACATTCCATGAAGTGAAGCGTGGATTAATGTTTTGGTTTAGAAAACTAGCTTTCCACTGAAGAAGAGCAGCTGCTTCTTGAGTAGAAGATGATGAAGCACCGTCAAAAGAAAACGAGCATGCAAGAAGTAGAAACAGAAGATAACTGAAGAGGGATTTTTCTACTGGAAAAGAATCCATGTTCTTTTCTTTTCTTCTTTTTTTTTTTTTTTTTTTCCTTTTGTTTTTTCTCTTTGGTTTAACAAGAAGGATATACTAAAGGGGGTTATTTATACAAAGAAGTTGCGAGATTGTATGCTTAAATTGTTTACTGGGATTGATGCCGACATGTCATGAAGTTTCCAAAACAATATAATTAACGACATTATGTAAGAGTCGTCACATACTAAAAATTAAATTTTGTACATCAAATTTAAATTTTTTAAAAAATAGTAATTTTAAATATTAAATAATCTAAAACTAATAATAATTACTATAATAAAGGGTTTAAAATGGGGGAGAAATAGAAATTTCATTTGTTTGGAAAGCTTGTCTTTCTAAAACTGAGTTTAATGTTTTCAAATATGAATGAAAATCAATTAAAGAAAAAACTGTTAAAATGAAAATTGTCATTAGTAATAAAAAATAAAGTTATTACTATTTGGGTAAAGATTGAGGTTTGTTTTCAACAGCAATTAATTAAATGAGTATAGGTTGTCTGGAAAAAAACAAATTTTAAAAAATATTCTTAGAATATATGACCAGGAAGTTGGAAAAGAAACAAGAGAAAAAAGACAGGGAAGATGGGATAGGAAACCCCACGATAATTAATAACAGTGCCTTAACGCAGAAAATATCTCAGGAAACAAGATTCAAATAACTAATAAAATATTAATTGTAGGGAATTAAAATAACAAAAACAAAGATATTTAGGGTTAATTAGCTTCCATAAAAGGCAACAAATTAAATTTTTTCTTTTAAAAAAAAGGAGAAAGCAGAAGGAATTTCTAGGGTTTCTTCATGTCAATCTTATTCTCTAGGTTTCGTGTATGCGTATCCCTGCTATTGGTGATATATATGTATGATTCATTTCTTCTAAAAGATAACACATAAAACAGTTCAATAATCAAATTTCATGAATGATATTGTCAATTTGATCAATCATTAATATTATTATCAAAATCCTCTTTTAGTATATCTTACTAAAATATTTTGACTTATTATAGAATAATAAATTTTAAATTTCATACACTCTTTCTATTTATGTGGTCTCTTTTAATATGAGGAATTAGAAAAGGAGTATATAAAAAAATTAATAGGATAAAATATATAGAATTGTACGTACCTTTCATGGAGAAAACGTAAACAGACTTGCATTTCCATTGACTTGAATGGTCCTACGAATATATCCTTGTGAAAGAAAATCAATGCAGAAGAGACGGTATGTGACGGTCAACAAAAGACTTGAATTCACAAATCTTTGAAAGAGAACTCAGGCCACACAGCTGTCCGTTGTATTTAATATACACGGCAAATCATTTGAATTATGGACATGTTTTTCAACATAATAACTAAATATGGCTCTCTTTCTTTTCCACTCTGATATTTAACTTAGTATTTAATGTTGTATTATGGAAGTGCCAATTTGAAAAGATTATGTAATCACTTAAAAAAAATATATATATATATATATTATTAATTTTTCTCTCAATCATTCAATTTATATATTTTATTACTAATATTCATTAATTATTATTATTTATAATCAAGAATAGACAATTTAGTTAATAGTGATTTTCACTTTATAACTCTAAGATAATATTGAGACAAAATTATTTTCTAAATAAATTTAATAATATTTTATAACTAATATTAATTAAATTATAATTTCGTATTTTTTCTTGACATAAGTTATGATATATTATTTAAAGGAAAAATAAATAAATTAGAATGACCAATAATTATAATTATGAGTTATAGAAGATTAATTTGTAAGATTATTAAAATAAAAATATTAATAATTATCCCTTTAATATTTTCAATATATCTAAAAAATCCAATTATTTCCTAAGGTGAAAAAAAAAATGAAGTGTCCCTTAATAAAACTTGTATGATGATTGAAATAAAATAATCCTTTTCTCTTAAAGACAATCGAAATTAGGTAGAAAATTAAATATATATGCATATAGGACCAACAAAATAATCTAAATTTGTTTAGTGACTAAATCAAGAATTATCCTCATAAAATTTTATATACATCATAGGATAAAGTATAACCTACTACCTATTTTTCTTAACAAAATATTGTTGCTATCCCAGACTAAATTTTCATACTCGATTTTTGGGCCAAAATATACATAAACATATGATAATAATATTGTCATACCGGGAAGTTATATTGCAATGAGATATTCAATTACCCTCGTTAAAATCTACCAACATGGCATTCCAGCTACTTTAGCTTGTAAGTATGGCATGAAGTATTAACATTGAAACGAAGCACAAGGAACGAAAGTAATCAAAGCCTTTCTAAAGGCATGCAGATCTAGAAAATGAAATAATTTGTTGTTTTTCACGGTCAGTAGGAATTTCGAATTCTGACTGGAGACACCAAAAATTAAGCCTTCAAAAACAGGAATTTCTTAAGCTTTTACTGAAAATATATGTAAATCGGGATGAAAGTTTTAAATTCACAATGGAGGGAAGAATCCAAGCCTGTATATCAGGAAATTCGACATGAGATGATGAGATGGTCATTTATATTCTAATTTATAAACCTGTTTGGATTTTAACGTCTATACCTAGTTTCAAAAGTAAGATTTCGAATAAAGCAAATTAAAATTCATATGATTTTGTTAGAAAAGCTATGGCTAAGAGAGATTGGGGAAATCGAAGAAGAGAAACAAACAGATATTCCAGAGACAGAAGAAAATGCCGATCCATATGCAAATCTCCATCACACTGTCGAATCTCATCCTCTTACTGTTCTGCCTCTCCTTCAACATCTGTTTCTCTAGCTTCGTCAACTGTCTCTTCAGTTCCGAACTAACTTTCTTCTGAAAATCATACATTAATCGTTTCACTGATTTCTCCCAAACGAATAATTACACAAAATACATACGCATATAAGCACAGGGGAAACAGAACAGAAAAAAGAAGAAAAACAGAGAGTACCTCAGCAGATTCGTATTCATCAGCAGCGGAAAGTTGGAGATCGGAGAGCAAACGAGAGACCTTAGCGCAGCGAACGGCGGTTGCTGAATCGATTTCGAGAGCTTGATTTTGTAATTCAGTTGCATCAAACTCCTCCATGGAAGCTATATCTTACTACAGTTACTGCTTTCTATTTTCAAATTTCAGAGCAAACCGGGAAAAATAGTATCCGATTAAACACTGAAGAGGAATTTCATTATTTATACGTTTTTCAAATTACATATGGGCCCAGATCAGGGCAGCTACCCATATTTCTTCCTTTTATTGGGCCTATAATTTCCTTCTGGCAGCTTTAGTGGGCCTGGTTCATAAATGGATTACCCCTAATTGTGATTCTTTTGTTTTCTTTCTTCCAAATTCAAGCATAATTCCCGATGAAATTAAGGAGTTTTTCGTAACCCATATTTTGGTGGGTATAAAATATGGGTTAACCCAAATTTTAGATTATAGGTAGATACGTACATATGTATAAATTTCATTCCTACTCTTCCAAATTTCTGTACTCAAATTATGGTACAACAGCTTTAATGTGCCCTTCTCCATTTATTTCATTTTTATAATTGCCCTTCTGCTTCCCGTGAGAAACCAAAGGATAGTAACTCTGCAATAACGTACTTTATTCAACTCTGAATTAAAGATAAATGGACAAACATACATGTATGCATACATATATCTACTTTTATATATATATATATTATATTTTTTGAATCTATTGTCCTGGATTGATTTGATCCTTAATTTATGTCCATTGTTATTTTTCTTCAACCATTTTTATCTAATTTATTGTCTCAAACCTAATCAATTTTTGATCATGGAGAGAAAAAGACTAATTATAGCAAAGATGATGATTTAATTTGATCTCTTGATCAGTAGCGTAGATTATGACCATGATCACATATAGCATAATTCTTGATTGATCGATACATACATATTATATATATATATATATATATATATATATATCTTTTCTAACATAGAAGGCTTAAACTTCTACTCTTGAAAAGGGTAGGGGTGCTCTGATCAGGAGAGTGCATGAATTTGCAGTTTGGACATGCAGGTGAAGATTTGCACATCATTACCAGCATGTGACATTTCTTGCACACTGCAGTTACCATCTCTTCTTGCTCTCCTTCAAACGTCAACCATGACGGCGATCGCGACAGTCCTGATCCGATTCCGGTGGTGTTGTTGTTGTTGTTAGTAGTGGTGTTCTTTAATGCACCTGAATTCATGAACTGATGATGATGATGATCCTCGGCCACTGTGGCGGTGGTGCTGGAGTTAAGAAGCTTGGTGAAGTTTTCTGTAACATGATAATTCTTTGCCATAGAAGAACCACATGGCAAATTCAGTTCAAGGTCTAAACTCATGTGAGCAGGTGCTGCCGATGATGATGGTGGTGGTTCAGGGCTTGATCTTGAATCACTTGATGCCCTTTTCTGTGTTCTTGTGTTGTAGAAATATAGCTTCCCAGACTGCATCATCAACAAATCAATTTGCATGTAAAGAAAACAAACAAACAAACAAACAAAGAGTGAAATTTTAAATAATTTACCTTGATATCAAGACATCTCTGCCACTCAGAGGGCAGAGG